>CAUYRT010084775.1:0-11933 GCA_963574885.1 Lepilemur ruficaudatus
ACTTATGGCAGAATGTTAAACCTAGTATGGGTAAGTATTGTCCAAGCTCCTAAGTTATATCAATCTCAACCTTTAGTTTTTGTTTTGGCTAGAGTGCAGTAGCATCGTCACAGCTCATTACAACCTCAAAGTCCCAGGCTCGAGCGATTCTCCTGCCTCAGCCTCCCAAGTAACTGCAACTACACGTGTGCACCATGACATGCCCAGCTAATTTTTCTATTTTTAGTAGAGATGGGGTCTCGTTCTTGCTCAGGCTGGTCTGGAACTTTTTTTTTGTTTGTTTGTTTGAGACAGAGTCTCACTTTGTTGCCCGGGCTAGAGTGCCATGGCGTCAGCCTAGCTCACAGCAAACTCAAACTCCTGGGCTCAAGCAATCCTTCTGCCTCAGCCTCCCGAGTAGCTGGGACTACAGGCATGCACCACCATGCCTGGCTAATTTTTTTCTATGTATATTTAGTTTGCCAATTAATTTCTTTCTATTATTAGTGGAGACGGGGTCTCGCTCTTGCTCAGACTAGTTTCGAACTCCTGACCTTGAGCAATCCGGGGCCTCACTTCGCTAAGGTGCTCTCTTCTTTGGAGCTTTAGGAATAACTCCCTCCTCCTCCTACCAAAGCAGTGAAAGTAAAACTCCCTGCCATTGCTGGTGGGAGCTGTGCCTGCTCTTGAATATCTAGCTTTGTAAGGTGATTGTCCTGGAATTCTGCATGACAAGTCCCTGGAGGTGCCACCTGGCTGGGAGAAGGGGTGTTTAAAATCTGGGCTTTGAAGAGTTAAGCTAAGCACTCAGTGAGAGCATGCGAATCATTCTTTCTGCTCTATAAATCACCTAAATAAGAATTTGAAGTGAAATTAGAATCTAAAAGGAGGGTACACAACTGTGGAAACATCTGCTAGCTAGGGTTTGGAGACTGATGGGATAGGGAAGAAGAGGGGCTCCACTTGGCAAAAGTCTTCCAGGTAGATGGCGCCTGCCATTTGAGTCACACAGCATGTGTCAGGAAGACAGACAGGAAGCAACCAATTTCTTAACACTCACCCAGCATATGTACTTCTAACAAACCTGAGTTCATCCCAGCAGCTGCCGTTGGGGTCTGGGCCTGTGGGGCGAGGTCATCAGTAGAGTCAGCTGTGGGAACTGGAACTGAGTGAGGCAGAAGATGCATCTCAGGAGAGAGACTCCATTTTTATATTTGAGGTCCACTGATCAGTGTCAACGCAATTCCCCTGAGCACTCAGAACTCTCTTTGGACTTAGGACAATCCACCTAAGAACAGGATATACAGAGAGATTATTTTTCCTCTAGTTAGTCAAGCCCCCAACTCTTGCAACCCTTTAGCCAATAACACCAAAGCAGTGAATAAGGCTAATTCCTATGGAAAGGGTAAGTGGTTACAGCTTCATCTAATGAGGACTATGCTCAGCTTGGGAATTCAGAGTTTTAAGTCTATAGTGTCCAGTTAAAACCCTGGACATTATATATGTAAAAATCACTGAAAGAAAAAAAAGACTGAAAGGTGGAGAGAAGGAAGTAGACTGTCTGGGGACCTCAGAACCCAAGAAATGACACCAACGCAAGTTCTCTGGGACTTCTTTTTGCTCATATATTCTAGACATGGAGCTGGAAAAGCCAGCAACCTGAAGACACCAATAGGCAAAGACATAATAGTCCCTCCACTCCAAAAAAAGCCCCTCTTTAGCCAAACAGCAGAAATGGGACAGATTCACAAGATAAAACTTTCAGACAATAACTGCTTTATACCAGCCAAGCAAATAGATAAATCTGTGGCACCACCACCACCCATGCCAGCCAAGGCAGAGTGGGGAGCCTAGACTTCCATCCTTCCTCAGGCTTCAGTGAGGGCCCCCAACCCTCCTGCTGGGCTGGTTTCAAAGAAGGTTGAGTAGGCAGCTGTAAAGATGAAAACTTTTACAATTTGGGGGGAACTGACATATTTACTATGTTGGGTCTTCCAATCCATGAGCATGATATGTCTCTCCATTTATTTAGATCTTTGATTTTTTAAATCAGTGTTTTATAATATTTATCATAAAAGTCCTGTATATGCTTTGTTAGATTTATGACTCAGTATTTTATTTATTAACACTATTGTAAATGATTTTTTAAAAAATATTGGCATCCATGTGTTTATTGCTAATATATAGTAATTTATTTTTTGTTTGTCTTGCATCCTATGACCTTGCACAACTCACTTATTAGTTCTAGGAAGATTTTTTTTCTTTTTGTTTTTGTAGATTCATTAGGATTTGCTACATATACAATCGTGTCATCTGCACAGGAAACTTTCTTTCTTACTTTATGATCTGTATGCCTTTTATTTCTTTTTCTTGCTTTATTGCATGGGCTGTAACTCCCAGCACTATGTGAAATAAGATTGATAAGAATTTAAATCCTTGCCTTGTTCTTAATATAGTGTAAATGCATTCAATCTTCCACTATTAAGGATAATGTTAGCTGTAAGTTTTTTGCATATGTTCTAAATCAAGTTGAGAAGGCTTCCCTCTATTACTATTTTTCTGAAAGTTTTCATAATTAATGCATGTGGAATTTTGTCAAGTGATTTTTCTGGATCAATTGATATGATCATATTATTTTTCCTTTTTAATGTATCAATATGGTGGATTACATCTACTGATTTTTGGGTGTTGAACCAGTATGTAATAAATCTTGTCATGCTGTATAATTCTTTTTGTATAATGCTGAATTATATTTACTAATATTTTGTTAAGGAGTTTTGCATCTATATTCATGAGGAATAGTAGTCTGTAGGTTTCATTTTTGTAGTGTTTTTGTTTGGTTTTGATATCAGGAAATACTGGTTTCATTAAATGAATTGGGAAATGTAACCTACTCTTCTATTTCCTAGGAGAGATTGTGTAAATTAGTTTTAATTCTTTAAACATTTGGTTAAATCTTCCAGTGAAACCATCTGGACCTGGAGATTATTTGGGGAGGGGACACTTTTAAAGTTGTGAATTTACTTTCCTTCATAGTTATAGGACTATATGAAATTATCTATTTCATATTGGGTGAATTGGGGTAGTGTGTGTTTTTTAAGGAATTGGTTCATTTTATCTAGATTGTCAAATTTATGTGTGCAGAGTTGTTGATGATATTCCTCTATTATCTTTTTGCTGTCTGCAGCATCTGTAGTGATAGCTACTCTTTCATTTCTGAGATTGGTAATGTTTGTCTTCTTTTTTTTCTTAGTCACTCTTGTTTGTGACAAGAGGTTTGTCAATTTTGTTGATCTTTTCCTAGAACCAGCTCTTGGTTCTTTATTGATTTCTGTTCTTTTTTGATTTCTGTTCTTATTTTTTTTTTCTTCATTCTGCTTACTCTAGGTTTATTTTGCTCTTTTCCCTCTAAGTTCGTAATATAGGAGCTTAGATAATTGATTTAAGGATATTCCTATTTTAATATAAGCTTTTAGAGCTATGGATTTCCCTCTTAGCACTGCGTTAGCAGCCTAAATTTTGGCATTTTGTATATTCATTATCAGTTAGTTCATTGTATTTTTTAATATTTCTCCCTGAGACTTCCTCTTTGACACATGGGTTACTTAGAAATGTATTATTTAGTTCCCATGTTTGGCAGGAAGACCATGGAAGTGACACTGCATTCTTCTCATCGCATCCCTTCAGGTGGTGCATGATTTTAATTTGTAACTGGAGTCATGCTGTTCACTTTGATCACTTAAGTTGGTTTTGTCCAGATTTCTCCACTGTAGAATTACTCATTTTCTTTTTGTAAGTAAGAAGTATTTGGTAAGGAGATACTTTGAAATTATTTAAATGTCTTTAATGTCATCAAACTTTCAATTTATTCATTTATTTATTTATATCAGTACAGACTCTTGGTTTCCTACTGTATTCAGTGGGTTATAAAACATTAATGTCTTTTTTTCCCCCTTTTTTTTGAGACAGAGTCTCACTCTGTTCCCCGGGCTAGAGTGCTGTGGCATCAGCCTAGCTCACAGCAACCTCATATTCCTGGGCTCAAGCAATCCTCCTGCCTCAGCCTCCTGAGTAGCTGGGACTACAGGCATGTGCCACCATGCCTGGCTAATTTTATATACATATATATATATATATATATATATATTTTTTTTTTTTTTTTTTTAGTTGTCCAGCTAATTTCTTTCTATTTTTTTTTTTTAGTAGAGACGGAGTCTCGCTCTTGCTCAGGCTGGTCTCCAACTCCTGAGCTCAAAGGATCTGCCTGCCTCGGCCTCCCAGAGTGCTAGGATTAAATACTAATGTCTTGATTTATTTAGATGCTTGAACTGTCCCAGATTTGGCCAGCAAGAGCCTCTTCAACCTGGCTTCTGTGTTCTTCTGACATGCTGTCCTCATTCTTTGAACATTTGTTTATTTTCTGGTGTAAAATTGTATTCTAGGCTTATCGTGTACTTTCCTGCCCCAGGCCAGCAATTAGCCACTTCTCCATTCTTCCTTTAGAGGGAAACAGTATTTAGAAGTCAAATTCTGACAGTAGATGTGCTCATTGGTATTGAGATACTGCTGCTTACCGGCTCTTTCAGTGGACAGAGCTATGTAATATATGTTTGTGTATGTACATAGCACAAACACACACACACATATTTATATTATTTCTGTATCTATTGAAATCTTTAAGTTCATACTAATAACTCCAATCTCAATACAAAGTTTAAGAGTTCATTCTAGTATTTTCCTTTCTGTATTTCTTTGTAAAAAAATTTTTTGTTGATATATATTTGTATATTTTTATGAAGTACATGCGATATTTTGTTACATGCATAGAATAAGAAATGATCAAGTCTGGGTATTTAGAGCATTCAAGGTATTTAGGTATCACCTCAAGTATTTATCATTTCAGTGCATTAGGGAAATTTCAAGTCCTCTCTTCTAGATATTTTGAAATATACAGTACATTGTTGTAAGCTATAATCACCATACTCTGCTATCAAACATTAGAACTCATTCCTTCTATCTAACTGTATCTTTGTACCCATTAACCAACCTCTCTTCATCCCCTGCCCCATACACCCTTCTCAGCCCCTGGTAACTATCATTCTGCTTTCTACCACCAGGAGAACAGCTCTACCTCTCCCATATATGAGTGAGAACATGTGATATTTGTTTTTCTGGGCCAGGCTTATTTCACTTAACATAATCACTTCCAGTTCCATTCATGTTGCTGCAAATTAAGGATTTCATTCTTTTTTATGGCTGAGTAGTATTACATTGTGTATATATACCACATTTTCTTTAACCATTCAGCCATTGGTGGACTTTCAGGTTGATTCCCTATCTTTGCTATTGTGAAAAGTGCTTCAATAAACATGGAGGGGGCAGGTATCCCTTTGATATGCTGATTTCCTTTCCTTTGGATAAATACTCAGTAGTGGGATTGCTAGATCATATGGTAGTTCTACTTTTAATTTTTTGAGAAATCTCCATACTGTTTTCCATAACGGCTGTACTAATTTACATTCCCACTAATAGTATACAAGAGTTTCCTTTTCTCTGCATCCTTACTAGCATCTGTCATTTTTTTTGTCTTTTTAATGATAGACATTCAGATTGGAATAAGATGATATCTCATTGTGGTTTTGATTTGCATTTTGCTGTCAATTAGTGATGTTGAGCATTTTTTCATATACCTGTTGGCTATTCGTATGTCTTCTTTTAAGAAATATTTATTTATGTACTTTACCCACTTTTTAACGGGAGTGTTTGGGGTTTTCTCGTCTTATTTTGGTTTTTTGTTTGTTTGTTTGTTTGTTTTTCTGTTGAGTTGTTTGAGTTCTTTGTACATTCTGGATATTAGTTCCTTGTTGGATGAATACTTTGCAAATAATTTCTCCCATTCAACGGGTTGTCCTTTACCCTGTTGATTGTTTCCTTTGGTGTGCTTAATATAGTCCCATTTGTCTGTTTTGTTTTTCTTGCCTCTGCTTTTAAGATCTTAGCCATAAAATCTTTGCCTAGACCAATATCCCATAATGCTTCCTGTATGTGTTCTTTTGGTAATTTTATAGTTTTGGGTCTTATGTTTAGGTCTTTAATCCATTTTGAGTTGATTTTTGTATATGGTGAGAGATAAGGGTCTAGTTTCATTCTTCTTTATGTGGATATACAGTTTCCCCAGCACCATTTATTAAAGATGGTGTCCTTTCCCCAGTGTATGGTCTTAGGGCCTTTGTCAAAAGTCAGTTGGCTGTAAATGTGTGCATTTATTTCTTGGTTCTTTTGTATGTTCCATTGATCTATGTATGTTTTTATAGCAATAAAATACTTATTACTATATATATTTAGTTACTATAGCCGTGTAATACATTTTGATCTTGAACTTTGACCTCAAGTGATCCTCCCGCTGCAGCCTCCCAGAGTGCTAGGATTACAGATGTGAGCCACCGCTCCTGGCCTTATTTTGAAGTCAAGTAGTCTGATGCCTCCAGCCTTGTTCTCTTTGCTCAGGATTGCTTTGGCTATTTGGGCTCTTTTCTGGTTCCATAACAATTTTAGAATTTTTTTTCTATTTCTGTGAAAATTGTCATTGGTATTTTGACAGGATTACATTGAATCTGTAGATTGTTTGGGGTAGTATGATCATTTTAACAACATTAATTCTTCTGCTCTGTGAGCATAATATGTCTTTCCATTTGTTTGTGTCCTCTTCAATTTCTTCATCAGTGTTTGTAGAGGCCTTATAGAGGCCTTTCATCTCCTTGGGTAAATTTATTCCTAGGTATTTTATTTTTTTGTAGCTATTGTAAATGGGATTACTTTTTTGATTTATTTTTAGCTATTTCATTATTGGTGTATAGAGATGCTACTGATTTTGTATGTCAATTTTGTATCCTACAACTTTACTGAAGTTGTTTATCAGATCAAGAGATTTTTGGTCATTAGGCTTTTCTAAATATAAAATCATATCTTCAAAGAGGGATAATTTGACTCCCTCTTTTACAATTTGGATGCCTTTTATTTCATTTTCTTGCCAACTCCCCTGGCTAGGATTTCAGTAAGGTCTTGAGTAAGAGTAGTGAAAATATGCATCCTTATTTTGTTTCAATTCTTACTGGAAAGGTTTTCATCTTTTCCCCCTTCAGTATGATTTTAGCTGTGAGTTTGTCATATATGGTCTTTATTATGCTGAAGTATATTTCTTCTATGGCTAGTTTATTGAGCATTTTTATCATGAAGTGATACTGGATTTCATCAAATGCTTTTTCCTGCCTCTATTGAGATAGTCACATGGTTTTTGTTGTGATGTTTTGTCACATCCTTCTGTTGATGTGATATAGGATGTTATTAATGTGCATATTTGGAACCATTTTGCATACCTGGGATAAATCTCACTTGATCATGATAGATTATCTTTTTGATGTGCTGTTAGATTTGGTTTGTTAGTATCTTGTTGAGGATTTTTGTGTCTATGTTTGTCAGAGATATTGGCCTATAGTTTTCTTTTCTTGTCTGGTTTTGGAGTCAGGGTAATACTGGCCTTTTAGAATGAGTCAGGGATAATTTCTTCCCCTTCAATTTTTTCGAGTAGTTTAAGAATAATTATATTAGTTTTTATTTATAAATTTAGTAGAATTTGGCAGTGAAGGGCTGGATGTGGCGGCTCATGCCTATAATCCAGCACTTTGGGAGGCTGAGGTGGGAGGATAGCTTGAGGCCAGTAGTAGTTCAAGTCCAGTCTAGGCAACACAGTGAGACCCTGTTTCTACAAAAAACTTAAAAATTTGCTGGGCATGGTGGCACACACCTGTAGTACCAGCTACTTGGGAGGCTGAGGCAAGAGGATCACTTGAGCCCCAGAATTCAAGGCTAAAGTGAGGTATGATTGTGCCACTGTACCCAACCTGGATGACCCTGTCCCTGCTGTTCAGGTTTTCTGTTTCTTCTTAATTCAATCTGGTAGGTTATGTTTGTCCAGGAAATATACCCATTTCCTCTAGATTTTTCAATGTGTTAGCATACAGCTCTTAATAGTCTATGCTGTTCTTTTGTATTTCTGTGGTGTTAGTTGTAATGTCTTTTCATTTCTGATTTTGTTTATTTGAGTCTTATCTCTTATTTTTTGGTTAATCTAGCTACCGGTGTATTAATTTCATTTATCTTTTCAAAAAAATAACTCTTCATGTTGTTTTTCTTCATATTTTTTAGTCCCTATTTCATTATGTTCTGCTCTGATCTTTATTATTTCTTTCCTTCTACTACTTTTCGGTTTGGTTTGTTCTTACTCTTCTAGTTCTTTCAGGTTCATCATTAGATTGCTTATTTGAAATCTTCCTACTTTTTTTAATGTAGGCATTTCTGACACTGCTTTTCCTGTATCTCACATCCTTTGCTATGTTGTGTTTTCATTTTCCTTTTTTACAAGAAATTTTTTTATTTTCTTCATAATTTCTTCCTGGACTCTATGGTCATTCAGGAGCATGTTATTTAATTCCATGTATTTGTACAGTTTCCAATGTTCCTCTTACTATCAATTTCTAGTTTTATTCCATGTGGTATGAGATACTTAGTATGATTTTGATTTTTAAAAAATTTGTTGAGACTTGTTTTGTATCCTAACATATAGTCTATTCTGGAGAAGAATGTGTACTCTGTAGCTGTATAAAACATTCTGTAGCTGTCTGTTAGGTCTGTTTTGTCTAAAGTGAGTTTTAAATCCATTGTTTCTTTGTTAATTTCCTGTCTAGGTGATCTGTCTAATGTTGAGAGTCAGGTGTTGAAAGTGCCCAACTATTACTGTATTGGAGTCTGTCTCTCCCTTTAGATCTACTTATATATTTGGGTACTCTGGTGTTGAGTGCATATATGTTTAGAACTGTCTTATCCTCTTGCTGAATTGATCATTTTATCATTATATAATGACCTTCTTTGTCTCTCTTTGCTGTTTTTCACTTAAGATCTATTTTTTTTCTGATGTAAGTATAGCTACTCCTGCTTGTTTTGGGTTTCCATTTACATGGAACATCTTTCTCCATCCCTTTATTTTCAGTCTATATGTGTTTTTATGGGTGAAGTGAGCTTCTTGTAGGCAGCATATAGTTGAGTAATGTCATTTTATCCATCCATCCAGTCTTTATTTTTTAAGTAGAAAATTGAATCCATTTATATTCAATCCATTTATTATTAATATGTGAGGACTTATTCTTGTCATTTTGTTGATTTTTTTCTGGTTCTTTTGTGTATTTTTTGCTCCTTTCTTTCTCCTTTATTGTTTACCAGTGTGGTTTGGTGGTTTTCTGTAGTAGTAATATTTGAGTCCTTTTTCTCCCTCATTTGCGTATTTGCTCTACCAGTGAGTTCTGTACTTTTATGTTTTCAGGGCGGTAGATATCATCCTTTCTTTTCCAGGTGTAGGACTCCCTTAAGCATTTCTTGTAGGGCCAGTCTATTGGTGATGAATTCCCTTTCTTCTTCCAGTTCTGCTCTGCAACCTCTTCCCGTGGAGTCTCCTGTAGTTTTAGGCATCCTTCCTTTAGACACTCTTCTGATCTGTTTGTCTGTGTGTTCTTTCTCTTTCATCTAAAACTTCTCCTTCTTACAGAGACACTCTGGCTGGTGGTGTCTTTGGTTCACCGTCTTGCTCCTCTCCCCCACTGATGAGAGTTTTTAAAGAGATTTGTTAGAAAGAATCACAGTTTAAGGCATTCTCCAACTGCCAGTCATCTCCAAGATGATTGAAAACAGATGGAACCCAAAACACACTGTGGCACAATCTCAACGGCTGAAGGTAAAATACTGAAACATTTAAAGAGGAAATAAAAGCAATGATTTACTTATGTAGGAGTTCAGTCAGATTGACTTCAGCTTTCTCAGCAGCAACATAGGGAACAAAGAAGAGTGTGGAGTCACACCCCCAACTGTCTGAAGAAATATCTTTTTAAGCACAGAATTATAAACTTACCCCAAATGTTATCCAAGTGTAAGGGCAAATGAAAGACCGGTTCTTACATGCAAAGACCGGAAAGCTTCCTACACTGCCCAAAATATTTACTGGGCAATGAGCCACATGACAGTGAGAAACTAGGAGGAAGCGCACAAAAAGCCGCAGTGAATAGAGAAGCCAGGAAAATTTATTCCTAAGTCTAAACACAATTTGGCTGTAAAAAATTTAATATCAGTTGAGAAATAAAATTCAAGATGCGAGACTGTTGGAGGAGTGGGTGGAGGGAAAGGAACTGGGGTAAACTTCTTGCCTAATTTAGAGCAAGGCCATAGATAATGATTTTCTCCAGATGTTAATAGCAAATTATAAAATAAAATACATAAAGACAGTCACTGAGTTAGAAATGACCCAACTTATGGCATTCTGTACTTACAAACGGGCTCCTGAAGCTCCCCGTAAGGATAATTTATTAATATAACTAAACAGTTGAATTAATATTTCAGGGACTATTATAGTTTCTTTTGCCCATGTAAACAAGCCTGTGTGGCATAAGCAGTTTGTTGGCTTGGCATCTTTACACTAACAGCTAGTCTCGTTGTTCATACGGTCATTTATGCACAGCGTCACTTTCGTCTTAACTCTTTTATTTGATTTCGTGAGTCTGTGTTTACCCTCATGACCATGCCTCCAAAGGGAAAGTCCACTGTAAGTCCAGGTGAGCCTGAGGTGAAGAGAAAGGCGATCACAATGGAAACAAAAGTAGAAACACTTAAGTGTTGGGTGAAAGGCCAGATGCTTTTCTCCTTGGGAGAGCATTCATTAGAAATGCATTCATTCATTCATTCGGAAAGCATTAGACTTCAGTCACTCAACTATCAGAACGATTATAAAGGATATAGTGAGAATAATGGAACACATGAAAGACTCCAATGAAAGCATCAATTGTTACTAAGCAGCACAGTAGATTGTTGAAATGGAAGGGTTATTATTGATATTGTTAGAAGATCAAAATAAGTGTAACATTCCTCTTAGCTTAGTGTTGATGCAACACTAGGTTTTAAATTTTAATATTCTTTTTTGAAATTTCTCCTGTCTCCTATCTAAATTTTTTGTGTGAGTTTGTTTTTATGTTGTTTGTTTGACTTAAAAGAAAAGGCACAATAGTTTCTGCAGCTTATTATAGTACAGTATTACACTGCATTATTATTACCATATATGAGCCATTATAGTATTGTTATTATTATTAGATTATTATTATTACTGTATGTGTGCTGTTCATTAGGGATCCAAGTTATATAGCAATTCGACCTAAAGATATTCACAGGAACATATCTCATCTGTAACCCAGGTACTGCCTATACTGACATTGAAGTGCATTAGAAATAGAAGAGGGTGTATAACTTTGATATCAATTAGGAATTGTATTTGGTTGCCATGATATTACAGAAACCTGGACAACAGTGGCTCAAACAAATTAGAGGATTATTTTTATCCTAGATGTGGGCAACCCCTGCCTGGTGTCCAGGCTTCTTCCATCACTCCATTTTCCCATGCTTGTGACTGGACCCTTGTCCCCCTGTTGTCAGGATGGCTACCAGGGTGCCAGATGTCACACCCATATTAAGGCAAAGGGCAAGAAGGCATCCCAGCCCAAGGCAGCCTCCCACAGGCTTTCCCAGGAGACCACCCCATGACTGCTGCTGACGTCTCACTGGCCAGTGAGTGTCACATGACCACCCCTACCAGCAAAGAAGGCTGACTCAGGGTGGCTTTTTTCCCCTTTGCTAGTCCTGGCATATTGCTTCCCCCAGTAATCATGGTCTCACTAGTTAGGAAAATGAGGAAAGTAGATGCGGGCTAGGCAACCAGCAGTCTGCCTCCACTTTCAAAATAGCAAAAGGAATACAATTCCAAACAATTCTCAACCAGTTCAACAAAAGTCAACGAAAGGGAAAATGAAAAACGAAAACAAAAGGTAACAGATGGAAACCATGAAACAATATGGCCACAAGTC
>CAUYRT010084776.1:0-21392 GCA_963574885.1 Lepilemur ruficaudatus
GAGAAAGGATGGGCCCCTCCGTGCAGTGAGTTGAAAATGAGGAATCCAGTTCTTTGCATCCCAGTTAGAACAAACCTGGGTCCTTTGTCCCACAGCTGCACGGGCCCAGCTGTTCCCAAAACACACCCACGTGGCCGTCCCACCTCCCAGCCTTGAACTTGCTGTTCCTGCTGCTCAGACCTCACACACCCACCTCTTCCTCCACACTCAGATTTCAGCCCTAACAAGGGCTCAGAGGGGCCTCTGCCCGGACACTACCCGCGGGGCCCACGCAGTGTGTCTTCGCAGCACTGTCACCGTCTGCAAAGCTCCCCTTTACTCATCTGCTCACCTGCGTTCCTGTGAATTTTCAGGGTAAGCCCTACAAGAGCAGGAACCTCCTCTTTCCTGTTTACCTCTCTCTCCCCCAAACACCTAGAATGTGCCAGGCACGTGGTGCAGGTGCTCAGTAAACCCTTGTCAGGCGAGGGAACGAATGAACGGACGACTTTGTCATTGTCCAGTAAGGTTTGCTGCTTTTTCCCTAGCAGGTGACAAACCCCCAAGCCTGTGTGCTCACTGGTGGTCTCGTGATGCCTTGAACTTGAATCAGATCATTTACTCTCGTTTCCCTTTAAACGCCAGCTCCTGGCCAGACTCCGAATGCCTTGAGGGCAAGAGCTGGGCTTCGTGCTTCTATGCATCTTCCACAATCTTTGTACTTGGCAGACACACAAAAGATACCCCAGGATTGGATTGGATGGGGTCGTGTTGGGGTGGGCTGGCTTGCACTGCACCGGTACATGGAAAGCTGAGTCATCATCTAGAGAGTTTGGTCACTTTTAGGGTATAGGGTATTCCAAACAGTGGACTCTTTCATCAATGGCAGGTTTTTGGCCTTTGGCACAGCCCAGGTGACCTTCCCGCTCAGACCCACTTCTGGGCCACTCCTACTCATCCTTCTATTGCTGTAACTTGCTCATTTCTCCCGTGCTGTCCCACTCGCCCCTCAGCCCCAAAGCTGATCCTTCCATCCCTAAGACAGTGCATATGCCGCAGCGCCTCGCTCAGGTTTTTCAAACGATGAGCCACACACACACAGAAATTGTTTTTTGAACAAATGATCAAAGTAACTATAAAAGGAGGTCAAAGGAAATCTAAGAACTAGACAGAGATACAAGCAACGTGCTTAATACCCATGTTCCCTGCCAGGAGGTCGGCCCCACGAGGCAGGGATGCTCTCATCTTCCTGCATCTGGCCCCTGCCTCAGGTAAAATCTCACACCCGGAGGCCTCAAAAAGCAGGTGTCGGCGCAAGCACAGGACGAGGCCACCGAGGGGAGAGGAACTGCATCTGAAGGGCGTCCCAAAAGGCCCAAAAGGGAGGCAGGTCTAGGCTGGCGCTTTACAGAACAGCGGACTCAAGTTCACTCGACAGACGCTGGCTGAGAACCGACAGTACACATGTTCTGTCCTCAGCACTGGAGCTACGACAGTGAACAAAACCTTCTGATATGGGAATAAAGACATTAATAGATCAAAAACATTCCACACAGACGGTCCCTGACTTAGTATGATTCGACCTAATGATTTTTGGAGTTCACGATGGTGCACTCCAAGCACGTTTAAGTCAGGCGAGGCTCGACTGTGATGTTTGGTGGGTTGGGTGTATCTTACGCATTTTCAACCTACAATATTTTTGACTTATGACAGGTTTGTTGAGATGTCACCCCACCGTAACTGGAGGAGCATCTGTAAAGTCCAGTGAAAAGTGCTAAGGAGAAAATAAGGTGGAATGATCGCATCAAAGAGATGCAGAGGTTACTTTAGATGGGGGGTCAGGAAGGCCTCTTGGGAAGACTTTAGGGAAAAGATCCGAGTGTGTGATGGGAAGGAGAGAGGCTGTCATTCGGTGGCTCCCCGGGAAAAGAGCCTTTCGGAGCAGGGAACGGCGAGTGGAAGCAAGCCTGCTTGTGCATGAGTTTGGCCTGTTAGAGGAGGAGCAAGGGCCTCTGTGGTCGCCTGGAGTGAAGGAGGCTGCAGGAGCAGAAGTCTGAGAGGCGCATCCACGACGTGTGGGCTGACACGCGAGTTGCGCACCATCGCACATTCCAATTACACCTTGGGGCACTCGTTAGTATTTTTGAGTATGTGACAGCAATTATTAATATTCCAATATCATAAAACCCTTCAGAAAAAAAAATGCTTTAGACAGAAGCTCTTCTCTGTATTGGAAATGTGTCCTCTACTGATTAGGGAATAAGGATTTTAAATAAGCGAGTTCATCCTCCCCACCCTGACCTTCTGATCAATTGGCAAAATCCTAATTTGTCAGGATGCTCATTTCCTACAGCAGAGCACAAAATGTCTCAGCCCCTTTCCTGTTCCGCTGCACACCCCTGGCGATGATCTCTGCCCCTTCCTCGTAAAAGGACCAGAGCTACGAAAATGAGCCCTAAACCCAAACATCAAAGAATGGTCGCTTCCGTTCCAAGTAGCCGACCAGAATACTTGGAAAGCAGGAAACCTTCCCTGTGCCCACAGTCCAGATGGAAGGAATCGGACTCACAAGGAACCTCGGGATCTCGCCACGGAGACCAGGGTCTGCTCTGTTTATGAGCTTATCCCGTCAAGGTCTGTTGGGTCTGATTTCGGGTGAGGTTTAACAGGATTTCAGACTTGGGGGTGGCCTCTTTGGATTTTTTTCCTTTTTGATGCTTAAAAATATCCCAGGACACCAAAGAAACAACCAGTGGCCGAGGAGATGAGAATTACACGAGATATAATTCCCTTTCAAATAAATGTTGAAGGGTGATGGGTCATCTCTGGAGTTGTGATTTTCCTCCTGCAAGAGCCAAGAAGCTGAGAACTTGGGTTAAATAAAAATGGCTATGAATGAAGTGTGACCTCAAGGAGCCCACCTTGAGGTTCCGGTTTCAGACCCTACAAACTCAAAGCAGGACGTTTACGAGACGGGAGCACTATGGCATGCAGTCAGCTGTTGGGCCACAGGGCGCAGATCAGAGGAAACACATTGGGTCCTTTTATGTTTATGATTTTGTGCATAGCACAGTGATTCACGATGTGTATATTATTGTCTTATGGGCAGTTTTGAAAAGTTGAGGGGTTAATTTTGGATTGCACAATAATTGAAATTATTAAAGGCTAATTTTTTTAAAAGATAAAATCATTATTGTCACACAAACGTTAAATGCATATGTGTTGGCAGTTTTATTTAAATCAGTAATTAACGAGAGAACCAGGAAGGTTTTAAAATCAATTCAAGGAGAAGTCCAAAGAAGATTTGTAGGCTAATAGGGAAGCTGACATGCACTTGATCAATAGATGCAAAACTGGTGTCTTCCATAGCGGAGGAAGGGGGTCAGTCGAACCCCTACTGAACGTATTGTGCACTTCTGTGGACAGGAATAGTCTGCACTGCTACCAGCTTCCTGCAGATCTGCCTCTCTCTATGCAGCGTTGCACAATCGTCTAGCCAAAGACAGCAAAAGGCAAAGGTCACCTCTGTTGATAAGCTGATCAAGACACCCACTAAATTTCAAAATCTTTCCCATTTTTTCCTTACAGGGGCTACTGGCATTTAGTAAACAGGAGCCCATGGTACTGTAACTCCCGCGACCCACAAGACAGTCCCGTACAATAAATAACTGTACTGCATCCCCATGACTTTTAAATGTCCTTCCACATATTCCCACAGATCAAAACTCTTTATAATTAAGTGAGCCTCAAACCTAACTCCACAGGAACACAAAGCATTTGTTGCACCTTTTAATGAACATTGAGTGCATTTTGCTGTGGTATCCACCCCGCATCCGTTCTTTTATTTCCTGTATGTCTTAGACAGGGTGGCCTCCGGTTGTCTTGCTGCTTTTAAATCCAGACTTAGGCTTCAACAGCAGGAGCAAACATCTCACTGATTTTTTACCCCTTACAGTGCAAGCTGTTCCCAGACACATATTTATGACATGTTAATTTAGTAAAATTCTATTGTTTTGTTATTTTTATGATAAGCAATATTCTACAAGTTAGTTTCCTATTATTTCTCCTTCATGTTGTAGTTAAGACAATAGTCTGATTTTTTTAAATTTTGCGTATAGGTAGTTCCCATTATTTATGCATTTCATTTCAGGAGTGTGAGGAAGCTTTACACAACATCTGTCCTAACGGTGGGCGCTGAGTCCGTCTGGGTGGACTGAGAACCACTGTTCCCCTGGAATACACCCTCAGGTGCTCCCCTTTCTCCAGTAACAGCACCCCAATTCTCTCTGGGGGAGCAAAGCTTTCCGTGCTGGGTACTATCAGGAGCACCTGCCAGTCAAGGTGGCTGGTCCCTCCCAAGGGATGAGCACTGACCCAAACCTGGCCAATCTGTGCTCTCTTCTTAGAAGCTGCAACTTAAGTAGGGTGACTAAAACATCAAAAACACAGGAAACCGGTTTACTCTGGCAGCCGGCATCAGTTCCTGTTGCTTACGAAGAGCCCCAACCCAAAACAAAGCAAACAACAAACAGAAAACCAATAAAAGACAGCCCAAGTCTTACTGGAATGTCTAACCTAAAATACTAATGATGATGCACTTGAAAAACAAAAGAACTGATTTGGGGAAAAGAGACTTTTCATTTGTCCTTTGACAAAGACTCTCTCCGTAAACACACTGCAGTCAGGTCCTCTAAGGCTTCTTCTTGATTAGACCTTAACCTTGGCCCAGTCCTTGCTGGACCCTCATGGCCCAGTTTCAGCAAGAATCCTGCTAAGTCCATTTAGAGAGAATGGACTCTCTCCTCCTCCTCCAGCCCACCTGACACCTGATCTCCCTGGCTGCCCTCGGCAGAATCCTGTTTGGTCTGGCTAGTAAGACATCCCTCTTGACATCTCCTTAATAATTTTCCATCCACACTGACCCCCCAACCCGCTCCTTAGCTGTAAATCCCTTTGTTGTAATGGGAGTTAAGCCCGATTTCTCTCCCTTTTGTAATAATCTTGACACGCATTGCGATAGTCCTGAATGAAGTCCCCTGGCCCCATGGCATGTGTGCACAGCTGTGGGTGGAGCTGGGGTGACAGGGCACAGACAACAGGCAGGTCAACTACTGCAGATAGGCCTCAGGACGGGAGGGAAGGAGGTGCCTAAATCGAATTCTTGTAAAACGAGTCACATTCCAAGGTCTCCCTCTTTGCAAAAATTGATAAATACTTATGTAATGTGAGTGACAAATCCCTCATTTTTCTTGTCTCTTAAGTTCTGGATTTGCTGTCTGAAGCTTTCCAGAAGCTGAGAGCCCTGGTTCAGCAAAGGTTGTTTTCATTTGCATTTTGAATACGCCAGAGACCAAACCAGAGACTGCAGTGCCAGTCAGCATGAGAAACTATTTTGTCATACAATTCCTAATTTATGTAGAATGGCATCTTACTCTACTAATCTTTTTAGTTCATTTACGCGCTCCTGGCTGGGGCTCTGTCGAGGCTGGTGGCAGCACACTCACAGGGCTCAGGTGACCTGTGGATGTGGGGGCTTCGTTCTCAAGGTCATGTTCACAAGAGATGCCTCCGACTTGTCCCTCCTGAGGAATGAGTTCCTCTGCAGAGTACCCTTGGGCCGGAGCCACCAAGTCCTGGTCACCTAGGGGACTCACTTCCTCCTCATTGGGCTGAATTGTATAATTCTATGCATTTGATCTCCACCTCCTCCAAACTGGAGTCTAAATGTCCAAGCCTAAGTTCACTGGGCGGGACTTCTTGTCATTTAGCCAGACTTTGGCTGGGAGCCACGGGGCAAAGGGCAGAAGCATTATTAAGCATTATTAAATTAAAGAGCACGTGGTTTTTCAAATTACTGAATAGAGAAAGGCTGAAAGGGCAAAACAAGTGTTCCTGGTACCTGACTTTTCACCTTCAGTCACACCGGGGGGCAACCACTTTTGACGGTTTCTGAAGTTCGGTACTTCCAACAGCAACCGACTCCAGAGTCCAAGTTCTTAACCGTACAGCGCAGTGCGTCTCTGAACAGCAACAATAACTGCAGCTTGCTACATCTCAGACACGTTTCTAATTCATTGCTAATTAAATGATTCCTCACTGTAGCTCTTGGAGGTAGGCCTATTATCTCTATGTTACAGGTGAGGACACTGAGGCACAGCAGGACTGAATCGCACAGCTGGGAAGTCCACGGCAGAGCGAGGATTCAGGCCCAGGTGTTGGAGCTGCAGAGCCCACGCCCTTCACCCTTTCCCTGTGTGTCTCAGTGAAATCACATTCAAATGTACACACAACCATCGGATAGTAAGACTTCCGTGTGCCACCTAACCCATTTCGTGAGCCATCAGTGGCCGCAGATCACAATTTTGGAAGCATCACCCCAGCCCCAGATGCCTCCTACATGGGGGCCCCAGTCTGCTCACCTGGGTGGACCTGCCCAATGCAGGCGGAGCGTTATTTCCATCTCAGGGCTCTGAGCACACTCCACCTGGCTGCCCCTGGGGGCAGGGCCCCTCACTGCCTGAGGCTGCACCCACCTGGGACCACATCCAGCTTTGGGGCTCCTGTCCCTTCTTCTGCTCTCTTGGTTCAGCGCTCTAGTCCCGACGGCCACCTTTTAGCTGGAGATGCCGAAGCAACTAGCATTCTGCCTTCCTCCTGGATTTGCATAATCAGGTACACGCAGCGCCCTCACTCCATGCCATTATTCCTGACTTTGCTCTGCCTTCCAAACTTTCCAACTGCATTGCACATCTCTTCTCCCCCGTACATTTTTAAGATGGTTATTGCAGACTTTGGCTTTGCCAGAC
Source organism: Lepilemur ruficaudatus (assembly GCA_963574885.1). Lineage (NCBI taxonomy): Eukaryota > Metazoa > Chordata > Mammalia > Primates > Lepilemuridae > Lepilemur > Lepilemur ruficaudatus. The sequence goes on from CAUYRT010084776.1 coordinate 6,786, forward strand.
ATGAATCTGGCTACAAAAATGCAATGGATCAATGCCCTCCTTTACGTAATCATTTCTGCCTCTAAAATCAAGAAAAGGGCAGATGGGGAGCTCTTTGGGGTCATTGTAGAAACATCTGCTCCCTAAAATCACACAAATGCCTCATTGTCCCTTGCAGAGGGCCAGAATTTCCTGGTCCCAGTGAGTCAGACAGGACTCCTGGACCAGGATTTCCATGGAGTTTGCAAGGGGAGGTGATCCCACTGGCTGTGGAGGAAAAAGGGTATTCTGACTCTCTAGAGCAGGTTTTTTCCCTCAGATTTTTGGACCACGATGCATAGTAAGAGTCACAGTTTTCATCAGAACAGCATACACACATGTGCACACACACAGGAGCGGGGGAGGATGTTAGGAGTGTCATAGACTAACAACAGATGTAAGAGACAAAGTGTGGACTTTCACTGAATCTTTATTTTTAAAAACAACGGGAAAATGTTTCTGAGATAATCAGGGAAATTTGAACCCTAACTGGATATTTGCTAACATTGAAGGAATTATTGCTAATTATTTTAGGCAAGATACTGGTATTGTGTTTGTGTTCTAATGAGGAGTCCTTGTCTTTTAGAAACAACATCCTAAAGTGTTATGATAAAATGATATAAGGTCTAGGATTGGCCTCAAAATAATCCAGAAGAAAAGAAACTAGTATAAGGTAATGTAGAGAAAACAAATTAACCATACATGTTGAAACTGGATAGTGGGTAAATAAATGGAGGACACTGCTCCCTGTACTTCATGCCTGTTTGAAAATATGTATGATACACTTCATAGTAAATTAAATTAATTAAATTAAAAGGCCTGGGGGAAACACTACTAGACCAAAACCCACAAATAAACCAAAAAATTTTCCAAACAGATAGTGTTTGTGATAATTATAGCAGGTAGTATTTTAGAGGGTGGACTCCAAACCCAGACTACCTGGGTTTGAATCTTTTCTTTGCCACTTACTGGCCGTTGGAGCTTATTAGCTGTCTATAATAGGCGAGTTAACTTATCCTCTCTGTGCTTATGTTTCCTCCTCTGAAACTGGGAATAATGAGAGCATCTATCATACATGCTGGAGTTGGTAATAGGGTTAAATGTGTGGGGCACTCAGAAGTGTACCTGGCCCGTAACATTACTATCACAGTGCAGTAGTCATAGTACCGGTAGCAACAGCAGCAGGAGTAGTACACAGTATTCAGAAATCATTTTTTAAATATGGAACCCATCCAAAAAAACAGCACAGCTCTATGCAGCTTTGAGGTTGTTGAAAGAAAAACTTTAGACAAAATTAATTTAACCGAGGTTATTTGAAGAAAGAACAATTCAAGAATTGGACAGCACTCAGAAGCAGAAGAGGTTCAGAGAGCTCCACTTGGCAAGGTAGACCATGAGTATTTACAGACAGAACGTGGAAGTCAGGTACAAAGATAATTCGAACCAGTGCAGCTAGACAGTTGCCTTACTGGGACATGGTCTGAGCAGTTGGCTGCGTGTGATTGGCTAGGATCCGGCTATCTGTTAGAAAAATATATATACTCCCCAGTTAGGTTTCATTTGTTTCAGTTAAGTTAGGTTGCAGTTCTTTATGTAAGAACTCAAAGTCAGAGATAGCCTCAGGCTAATGGCCTCCTGCTTGTTTAATTTAACAAAATTAAAAGGGTGTAAATGGAAGCGAGTGTGGCAGCTTCTTGGAATGTCCCTTGAAAAGAAACCTGTCACTGTAACCCCTTTGGACTTCATTTCGTCTTCCCTCATTCTGGCTGCTTTGGGAGCAAGATGTCTGGTGCTGGAGCTGGGGTGAGCAGCTGTCATTTACCATGTACTGTTCCTTGGAATAGAAGCCACCAGGACAGAGAAACAAGAATGAAGAAATCAGGGTCCCTGCATGCTTGGTGACCAGCCCCCATGCCAGCTTGGGCTATCACTCCGGCTACCAGATGGGAGAAAATTAAGTGGCATTTCTGTTGAAATACGTGTGATTGGGAGTGCTGTTACAGCAGTAATCTGTTCCAGGTATCCTGGCTGACACAGTAAGTTGTAATTTATTTATCATAAATCATAGATAAGAGAGACCACAAATCAATACAGCAAAACATTCTGCATCCAAAGGGGGCAGAATGGCCCACAGGGTGCTGTTTATTCTCTTTCAATATGTGGAGGTGAGAGGAGAGACAATGAAGTCACTCTGACTTGTCCTGCCTCCGGAGTTTGTTTATTCCTTTCTTTCCTATCTTCCTTTCAAATGTCATTGTCTTAGGTGAAGCAAAAACAAGAAAAGAAGACTGAATATGAGCTGTAAAGCCATGTTTTGAAGGAACCTAAAAGGTTCAGATAGACAAGATCATGCCCGTCCCTAGACTGCATGCTTCATCGCCCATCCTTGGCTGGCAGCTCCTGGTCTGAGCTTCCAGGCCCTGCTCACACGAAACCTCTTCTGAGATGCCTTCTCTCCTGCCCTGAGACAGCATCGGTCAGGCCTCCATCATCGCACAGGCTCTAATACATTCTAAACATCCACATACATGTCGTCACCAACACTTTGTATTCTCTTGCCCAGTATCTCTTCTCCTTTCTTCAAACACTATCCTTTGTGGATATCTACTTTCCCAATTTCCAGTCCAGGTGACTTGGTGGAGTCCGTCCCCCTTGGGAATGGAAGACATCCTGAAGTCCAAGCCAGTCAGTATGTACCATTAATGTGACTACAGTGATTGGTCCATGAGTAATCACATGACCTAATCTGGTCCAATCAGAATGACTCTTGAGACCAGGAAGTGATGGCTCTAGTATGGTCAAGTAAGCCTCTATTAGGCCAATCTTCTCACACACAACAACTATAAACTCTGGACAAAATCAAAAAACAACTACCTCTAAAGCACAGGAGAATGAAAAAAAGCAGACAGATATGGGAGGCGCATTAGTGCTTGGACAGCTTTTAGCTTGAGGGGAGGTTCCAGTCTGCAAAATTAGAGACAGGTAAAACTCTAACCGGAAATCAGTAGTCAATTTGACTTGGAGAACCAGAGGACAGGGTTCTGGACAACCACAGCCATTGCAAAGGAGAAGGGAAATTCCAAAAGCAGAGAAAGATCAGAGATAGGGAGTCCCAAATTTGGTGTATAAATTCTCCGAATCTCTAGCTGGCCCCTGAACCACATATGTATGAGGCAGATCCAAGTAGCCCAGCTAAGGCTGCCATAGAACTGAACTGAAAGTGGAGCTGTTTCCCACTGCAGGAGCTGTAGACCTTTTCAACTTGAGTGCAGCTGCTTTAACTGCCTGCTTAAAAGATCAATAGTCTTCACAGGAACACAACAGAATCCAGAGTTAACTACATCAGTCACAATATCCAGGATATAACCCAAAATTGCAGGAAAACATGACCAAGTTTCACAACAAAAGGTAACAACAGAGACTCATCTGAAGATGACTCATATGCTCAAATTAGCAAACAAGAGTATTATAAGTATGCTGAAGGACATAAAAGAAAAAATCATTCATAATGAATGAATAGATAGGAAATTACAATTAGAATGAAACTCAGAATTTTTATATGAGCCATCAGATAAAGTGTGAAGCTAATTCTCAGGTGATTCTTTTGACCCAAAGGAAGAGCTTTAAGCTTCCTGGGGCCACAAAGCATAACCTGAGAATGAAACAAATACATCAGAAAGAAAACCTAAGAATTAGAGAAAAATCTGGTATTAATGGGATTAAGTGCTTCAATCTAGTCATACCTGAAGCAAATATATCCCCTGGACTTTAATATGAATCGTTACATTTCCCCTTTGTTCAAACAACTTTGACTTGAGTTTTTTTGTCACTTTCAGTAGAAAGAGCCATACTGATAGTCTTAGGTAGGGTCCTCCCAGAAGCAGGTGCTAAGACAAATTTGAGTGAAAGTAATTTATTTGGGAGATATGAAAGCAACAGTAGGGACATAGGGAATTGTGATATGAAAAAGGAAAGAATCACTCCAGAGTGACTTAATGAGCAGGTTCTAGAATAGGCAACTAAGTGTTCAGTGATACTGGAATCTCAAGGAGTTTGTGAAGAACACACCAAATTATCCCACTTGAAGGGCAAGAAAGCTGGGATTGTTAGCCACCCTCTCAATCCCGTCACTGATTGGGGGCCATCCCTGGGGCGCTAACTATCTGGCACTTCCCACCTGCCCTACACACAGGCTGAGCACACTCCAGCAGCCAGAGAAGGTGCTTGGGCAGAGAGCTGCAGGTGCCCACAGTAGATGTCTTTGGCATTTATCGAACAGTGTGTGCCGAGGAGAGGCAGGTGGGGCATCAACAGCATCTGCAAATCAGTGCACATGACTGGCTTCTGTGCGATTCAGGGAGTCTTTGAAAATGAAATTAGCTTGACTTGCACCATCCTATCCCAGTGGATAGTAAGGTATCTGACACATAGTTGGGACATAATAAATACTTTTTCTCCCTGGCTGGGGCAAGAGGAATATTTCATTTGGTTGGGGAGGGCGGGACAACAAGGCCTGCAGTAACAGATTTTCTAATTATTAAAGCCTAATGGAAACTCAAAATGAAAGTGACGAAATGCTGACTTTAAACAATTCCCCACATGATAAGAAAATGGAGGATTTCCTACACGCTTGAGAACCAACATCTTAATGAAAGTTTTGAAAGGTGCTAAAAGCCCAGGGCATTTCTTTGCTTTGCCTTTCACAGGATTGAAACTGAACATTTCTTGGTCAGCCTTGGCAACTGGAACGTGTAAAGGGGAGGCTGCCCCATGCCATGCTTAGCCCAAATCCCAGGCAAGGCTGAATGAAGTGGGAGCAGAGGTGTCCAGTAAGCAGGGGACGCTGGTCTACAGAGAAGCTCCAAGAAGCTCTCAAGAAGAACAGAGACGTGAGTCCTGGTGTAGAGAGTCCCTGATGATCTCCTGCACGTGGATGGTCATGGTTTGAATGGGTTTAGCCCTCGTAGATCTGTTGAGGACCTCTGTCCAAGAGAAAGCCAGACTCGCACAGCACAATGTCAAATCCATTTGGAATCCTGACCAATTCAGCACGATGGGAAGGTGTACGCACACACACATTAAACACATTCAGAATGCTAATTGAGGTGACCAAGATGCCTTTGGAATCTGCGCAGGTGTAGCGGATACTGTTGCTGCCTACCCAGCACTCACAACCCCAGCCTCACAAGAAAGGGTCCTTGATTTTTCAGCAGTCCCCTGCTTCCTGCATGCCAGGGACGCAGGGAAGTTCACCCCACACCCATCCCAGCCACAGCGCTCTTCTAAGGATAATCCTACTCATTTCCACGGACAGTGACTCAGTCACAAGCACACATGCGATGTAACCGAGGCCAAGGCAAGATGGAGTTTGCCTGTGGTTTCTAGGAAACCTCCTGCTTGCTCTTCCGGAAAAGTTTCCAAATGTGACCTAATGTCTCCTTTTCCAGGGAGGAACTCCAGCCTTAGGATGGAGCCAAAACAGAACAAGTAGAGCCAGATGGAAAGGTCCGATCCTTGGAGACATCTCGGGATTGCTGGATCACCTCTAGATTTATATGAACCCACATATTTTGTAATTATATAAGCCAATTTCAGTATGCGTTTCTGTTATTCATACCAAAAAGCATCCAGACACACAGTTTACTTGCAGTGTGCTTTGGAGAGCTGTGAGCTGACTTTTATTTTGCTCCACATTTTTAACAAGAATGTCCAAAGTTCAGACCATGTTTGGGAGGTGCCACATACCTCCCCATCGCCGGAGAGGCCGTAAAAGGAAGAATGTTCATTTTGAAAAGGAGGTGATTTGTAAACGGTTGACATTGGCTTGTGTTTTGAAAATATAACGCTCCCAAAAATTGATCAATGAAACTGCCGAAAGTGCTTTCAAAGATGCTAAACTGAGACAATTTCTTTCTCTGGCAACTGGGACACTCTGTATTCCGGGATCTGTTCGCTGAGTTACTTTGAAGGGTCTCTTTAGCTGGGGCCTAGCTCAGTTCTGCCCACCTGAGTCCGCTCAGATAAACGTGTGAAACGTAATGTTTACACTGGAGTTTGGTTGTCAAGTGTGACCACGTGGACGAGACCGAGACAGAGAGAAAAAGGAAATGCAGCCACCTCTCCCGTCTCGCTGTCTCCCAAGGTTTCTCTATTCCTTACGCTTCTCCAAACCAACTCTCCAGAGTGCCGACGTGACGGGGAAAGTGGACATTATCATCCAATGTTCCACACCTGAAATCCAGACTCCAAGAATTCCTTGTTGCCCTTGGAGCTATTTTAAGGTTTAACATTCAAACCAGATTTTAATTTTCTATACATTTTCCAACATTTCCACTGAATGTAATCCATATGGATAGGTCTTTTTTCTTCTTAAAAGAGAAAATGTGACTTCGGTGAGAGCGCTGGTCTTGTGGGTGCGTCCTCCCGCAGACTCCATCCGCTAGGAAGGAGAGAGGCTGCCTGCAATATAAATGCAAAACGCCCCAGACATTCATGATTATCTGTGCTGTGCATGAATAGCGCCAGCAGCTTGCAAGTGGGCAGGACTTGGCGGGGAGGCCCTGCCGCAAATCTACCGCCACCCCAACACGCTCCGAAGAAGCGCCTGTGAGATCTGCCTCCAGTCACTAATTTCACACTCCAGGGACAGAGCGGCGAACAGCTCAGAGCACACGACTCTCATTTTAATAACACTTTCCTTAACCTTCAGACACCCTTTCGTGGCATTTTTCCCACCTTTTAAAAAATTAAAATGCTCCATTCCTTTAAGGTTTAATCTCAGGTTTACTTTTGTTTAATCATTTCTTTATCGTGTTGACTTCGCAAACAGCAGAGATTTTATTTTGTCTTCAGATCATCTGTGGAGCTCTTTCTGGCCCAGTTACATTTTTAAAAAAACAAAATGAATCGTTCACATATTCTGCATTCGTTTTTTCCTCTCTCCTGCAGCTTTCTAAATAATGTAGGGATTTTGGATGCTTCTGTCATGAGCACGGAATGCATTTGAAACGTCCTGCTAAAATACGCTTTTCATCTGCCTTCAGATCATAAAATGAGTTTTCTTCTCCAGATTTCTGCAGACCTGAGAAATACCCTTCTCTTCTGGAATGTGTTACAAGACACAGGGAAGGGTTCTTTCAGACAGAGGGAAAAGTGAGGATCCTGAGTTTACCGAACTGATGAAGTTGACAGACAGGCAGGCATCGCCCCAAAGGGGGGAATTTGCAAGATTTCTGGTGGCTGGATTCATAAACTCCGAAAGGATTTGCATTGGGAATTAGGGTTTGAGCGCTCCTGTTAACTCAGTTGGCTATTCCCCTGAATGAGTCAGACATAATATCTATTAAGATGATTAAATATTATGAAAATCTAGTTCAATTGCTTTAGAAAATAAATCACGGGTTTCTAATATAACTTGTCTTGTTGGGTTTGTTTTTTTATTTTTAATAAGCCATGGTTCTCATCATAGTACTTTTAAAAATAGGATTGGTTTAGCAATCAGGAAATTAGAGGCATGCCTCTCAAATTTTAATTCCTGGTGAAACAACAGATCCTGTCTTTAGTTAAAGATTGAATATTTTGTTCTTTGTGGGTTTTCCTGCATTGGTTTTGATTTTTAAACTATTGCATTAAGATAATATTTATCTTAATTTCTCGGAGTTTTGGCAATCCTCCCCCCCCAAAATTTTGTGCCCAAGGCAAGAGTCTCACTGGACTCATCTTAGTCCCAGCCCGGAATTCACTTCAAATCTAAGGGCGTGGCGAGTTTAGGGGTGCCCTTCTGAAGACAGAAGCTCCAGGGTCCCAACCTTTTCCTCATCAGAGAGGGCAAGTTTGGGAAAGCTTTGAGAGTCTGTAGCTGGCCCAAGACTCTCAGATCTCCTGAACCTTACTAAGTATCAATAATTTAATCCCCAATGAGCTGTGACACAGTGTCATCCGCTTCCCAGGGCCTGCCCGTCCTGCCCTCTCCTCTCCCTCTCTGTGTCCACTTTGTGACTGCTGGTGGGGCCAGCACTTTCAGTGTCGTCCCACGTTAGGACCACCAGTGCCGGAAAGTTCCTCCTGTGAGGGTCTCTCAGATGAAACCTGCAAACGCCAGGATCCCAGTGCCACCCTTGTGTGCCCATTCAGGTCCCCGTGGGGCCTCAGAAGAGGGGCAGGATTTCCAGATTCGGCTGTGATCCTCGGGCAGCCCTCCCTGCCTCTGCTCCAAGACTGACGTACAAGTCAGCTTCGTAAGTCTCTGAAGTGTCCGCTGCAGCTACACAACATACCAACCCAAAGTCTCCAAAATGCCAACCTTTCAGATATTTGGGAATGTCTGGAAATGGGTGAGAGATTTCCACCCACCCCCGTTTTCCCTGATGATTGAAGCCCTGGAGGTATTCGGGACTAGTTATCACAGTGTCAAATGTTCTTTTAATAACTCAACACATATTACCCTTCTTTTCACAATAACTGTAGGGGAACATATCCTCCATGGCACCGGGACGATCGTGCACATATCGACATAGGCCGCGTAGGCAGGGCTCAAACCACCGCTCCTTGGAGTCTTGGCAGAATGGGAGGCTCGCAAGGAGGTGCCCCCGGCATCTCCCACCCGCCTCCTCCCTCCCTGGGAGGCTGTCATGGGACAGCTTCTCATTACCAAGCGGGTTCTGGCGAGCTGTGAGGTTCTCCATCCCCTCTCGCAACGTCGCTGCTGACTGTAACCCTGCTTGGGCGCAAGCTAGAGCCGGCCCACTGGCAGCAAGGTGTCCTGCCGTCACCGGGGCCTTGCGGGGTTGACTCACTCATACGGGTTGAAGAGCAGAGGGATCGTTTGCCCAGAAAAAATCACAGCAGGACAACCAGAAGGAAGAGGAATGGATGCTGGGGGGACAAAGGCAAAAGCCTCCCAGCCTACATGTTTTTTAATGAATGAGGAAAGAAAAGAACTGATTGGGGGAAGAAAAGGATGGAATAATACGAGACAAGGAAGGAATGTACATGTGAGTTCGCTGTGCTTCCCAGAAAGTACGTGCAACTGAGGATTTGCAAGCATTTTCTTTTAATTTGGCTGGGGGAAGAATTATAAATATGTGGGACATGCAAATGCCTTCCACACATCCAGCGAGTACAAACGAACTTGTGCATCAGAAAATATTTTTGGAAAGTATAACATGTTACACAAACAAAAGGAAATATGGAACTTATTGCCCCAAATGCTGGAGCTATTAAACACATATTTTCCTTGGGGTCCTGTTTCCATAAAGTAATCACGTTTTATTTACCTGTATTTAAAGATTAAAGTTTTGGCACGGCGCCTTAATTCCTTAATGAAGAGAAAGAATGCGTATCTTGGGATAATGATAACCAGCAACTCCGTGATTCAAAGCTCTCTGTGGCTCTTCAATCTAATTCCGGGTCTGGGTGATACATTTTAATGTGCCTGCAATAGGCTCCGATCAACAGAGAGCCACTTACAGTCAGCAGAGCCGACAGGCTTGCTGGAACTGACGGAGATTGAAGAGAGAAGGTTCCAGCTCTTCCCGAGGAGGTAGATAATGAGAAGGCTCTCCCCATCTCCTGAATGCAGGGCTAGACCCAAGGGGGAGAGAGAATTTAAAACACAACAATAGCAACGAAAAATACCCACTGTCATTGCAATAATAGTAATAATTCTATTCCCTTCTCGTTCTGTCCCACTTGACGGTTTGCAAAGTATTTCTGTGTTTCCATCTCCCACCGCTCTCCCCCTGTACTACAGAAACATTGGCCTCATCTCTGGTTCTTCAAATCTCAGGGCCAATTCCATCCTCTGGGCCTTTGCACATGCTATTCCCTCTCCTAGCACACTGTTCCCTCAGATCTCCCATGGCAGCCTCTTCTTATCCTTCAGGACTCAGCCCTCAGAGAGGCCCTCCCAGAGTGCCCAAAACGAGGCAGGAGTCCCACCCCATGACTCTGCATTCCATCGCCCCATCTGTTTTCTTGACTGCATTTGTCACAATCTGAGTATGTTTGTTTACCTGTATACAGTCTACCCTCATCGACTGTAACTTCCTGAGAACCTCGTGAGGACGGAGGGCTCGTGGTCACTGCCACATCCGGAAACCACATCCCCCTATCGCCTGCCCTGCCACCTGCATACTCTTATCCCTACCTAACATGTTGTTTTAAGCAACCCAGTTTGTGGGCACTTGTCATGGCAACCAGAGGAAGCTCCCCACATACCTGGAGCTCTCTGCCTCCAGCCTGCTGTGTTTCCCCATGGCATGTACTAGCAGCCGACACGCATGTCTTTAACTAGTTTGTCTGTCTGTCTCCACTACTTGAAAGTCTGTTCCATGAAAGCAGGAATTTTGTTTGTTGATAGATCCCCCAGTGCCTAACACAGTGCCTGGCACATAGTAGGTGCTCAGTAAATGTCTGTTGCAAGGCAGCACCTGAGTCCTGAAGGGGAAAAGGAGCAGATCCTGGCAGGCAGGCAGGGGAGGGGTCTTCCAGCAGAGACAGCAGCCAGGGTGACACTTGGTCACAGCCAGCCCCATCATTCCTGATGGCCGCTTTAAGAGCCACAGAAAAACTTCCTCCTTGCCCCCCATAGAGAAGGCCCTACAATTGAAGCAATTGGAGCCAAGGGCTCACTCAAGAGTCCCTTTAGTGAAGGCTTAAGAGCAAAGACTTTGATGCCAGGCCGCCTGGGTTCGAACCTCACTTCTCCCACTCACTAGCTGGGTGACTTAAGGCTAGTACATTAACTTCTCTGTGCCTGTTTCCTCATCTGTACAATACAGAGAATGACAGTGCCCATCTCATAGGGCTGATGTGAGGATGAAATGAGTCAATCCACTTAGCACAGTACCTGGCACACAGCATGCATGTCTACTGTTACTGTTTGGGTGGAAAAGTTCAGCAAGCTGCAAAGGATTCCAAAAAAGCAATGAGAACATTCCGAGATGTCTAAACAGATAAGTGAAGGGTGTGATTAGAAAACAAGCCCACTTGGCACCGGAACAACTTTCCTGGAGCCTGGGCCACAGACAAGGAAATTAATGACAGTGTGATAAACCTTCGAGAAAAATGAATTGCCCAGCTGCCTGCCCTCCCCATGCTCCGTTTAACCTGCCCTCTCCCACCCCCACCCCACCCATGGAGGCTCCTGTCCCACGTGCCAGGCTGTGACATTCGCAACAAACCAACACGCTCCAACTCAGCCCCGGCCCCTCCTGGCTCTGCCCCTCTGCAGACGCGGACTCATGGAGAGAGAGCAGGATGCGCCAGCCAGGGCTGTGGGGACTGCAGGAGGGACACTGGGGCTGTGGGGACTGCAGAAGGGACAGAAAAAGGCAATAGACAGGGTGGGGTCTGTGCAGGTGGCAGGGTTGGTGCATCATGTGGGTCTCACGTGTAGCTTCCTCTCCCACAAGCCCCCTGCATTCCCCGCCAGCCCTGGGGAGGGAGGGGGGTGAAATGGGGGTTTCCGGCAAAGATAGCAGAACCAGGGGTGCTGGTCTTGGCGGCCAGGACTGAAGTGACCTGAATACAGGTGATGTCACTGGGGGCTTCCCAAGGGAAACAAAGCAAGTAACAGAGACGTCCACTCCTCAGTGGCCGTTCCCCACCGTGTGGTCTCCAGGGACAGCAGGTCTGGGGGACAGAAAGCCAGGGACGGGCTCTCTCAGGTGGCTACATAGGGTTTGTCTGCTTCTGCCACGGGCAACAGAAGGTGGCTGTGGGCGTCCACTCGTCAGCCCCTGTCTCAAGGGCTTTCCTGGCCTCTCCCTTTCTCCGTGACTTAGGTGGACACTGACGACTCCATCCATGTGCTCCTGGCCCCTCATGGACGGGAACTGGGCCTTCCCAGGTGACATCTCTCAGTCCTAGCCACACACTGGGGTCATGCCCGGTGCCCCGTGCCCAGCGTCCGAGGATACGCCTGTGACTGGGGGCCTGAGATGAGGCACGTGGCCCCATCCCAGTGTCTCAGGAGGAAATGGGGCTTGAATTTCCCCTGTGACGCTTGACACCCGGGTCTCATAGCGATGTATGCGAGGGTGCCTGGTGACGCATCCTCTTTGCAATAACCGTCATTAATGAGGCGAGGAGACACGGAAGTGAGGGCCCCGCTGATGGAGACGCCACTTCCCAAAAGCACCCCCCACCCATGCGCCAGCAGCCTCAGCTGTGCCCAGGCGGCTCCAAACCCAGCAGGTAACGCGCCGCGAACGTGCAGAGTCGTGCCCGGGTCTCAGCCTGGAGAAGGGATTTGCAGGAAAGAATCCGGGAATTGAGCGTCTGCCACGGTCCCGGCTGTTCGGCGTTTCCTCTTGGCGGCCGCTCTCCAGTCCAGAGCCAGACTGGGGGTGGGGGCTCCCCCTCAGCCTCCAGGGACCCTCACAGTCTGCCCCGAGCTACAGAGTCACCAGGCCGATTTCACGGCCTTTTATGGAGCCCGCAGGAGGCCATAGCTGAGCACGTCCCCTCCCAATTAAAGGACAGTGGCCAGTAGTTCCCACCAGAGCTTACAAAGGATGATGGCTTGGGTCCCCGGGGAGCGGATGGGGGCGCGTCAGATTCCAGAATCCGGTGCCTGCCACCTGGCACTGGTTGGAAGTGACCCTCTAAGGAAAGTGGGCCACAGTGAGGGGGGCGGGTATCGTGGGGCCTCCATCCCGGCCTCTGGGGAGCTCAGCTCTGCCACTTGGGGCCAGGAGGAGGATGTCCTGAAGCTGCACCTGTCCTTGCTCGGGGGGCTGGGGCTTTGCATGGGTGGGGGTGGGGCTGCAAATGCCCACAGGCCTGGGGGTCGGGGGCTCCTGTGGGGCTGGAGGAGGGGTCGTGGCCTCAGAGCCAGGTCTGTCTCCAGCCCACTGAGCCATGTGGAAATACAGCCCAGGGTCACCTGACCTTCCAGCAGCCAGGATGACCTTGGGACGATGACACCAACATACACACCAGGTCTGTGAGCCTCATCAGGACAGGACCGTAACATCCCTGCACCCCAGGTCCTGCCTCAGAGCTCTCCTCAGCCACCCAGGTGGGACAGGGCGACTGCGCCTCCTCTGGACCCTGCAGCCTAATGGCCTCACTCACACGCGGCCACCTGGAGGGTCTGGTCTGCTGGGGGGTCTCAGTTCTGGGGGGGACACGTCCTTATCTCGCTCATCTCTGTAACCCCCACACCGCCCAGCCGACCTCCACTCACCCCAGTGCTCACCACAGTCTAGAGTGGATGACAGTTCCTCTCGGTGGGGCAGAGTCACACTGTGGACCCGTGACCCAAAACCAGCCAGCAGACATGCCTCGTTTGTTGCCTTGGTGCTTTTTGAAAACTAGGAACCAACGTCAACATGTGAAGATCTTCGAGACTCCACTTGGGAACTCAATTCCTTCATTCTCTTGAGGCCTCAGAAGACGAGGCCACCTGGGCCACATCCTCCCGTAGCGGTGACTGTGGCAGCAAAGTCCCCACTGCCCTTCCAGACAGGCTGGTTCTATCCAGTTTGCCACAGTCTCCGCCCCTCCCCACTGTCTCCCACACTCCCATCTGCTCTGTCCATGGGCTCCTTGCTAGCTGGGTGACCCCGGGCTAGTTCCTCCACCCGCCTGGGCCCGTGTCCCCTTCCACCAATGGCAATAGTAGTAAACCCACCGCTGGGGCCAGGTGCATTGGATGAGGGTCCAGAACCTGCTCAGAACCATGTCTGGCAGGTGGCGATCACTTGGGAGATCCTGGCTGTCAGCTGCTAGGTCGAGACCTCCTCACTGACCTGGTAGCCGCCAGGCCCGTTCCTGCATCAGGGCGAGTCCCTGCTGTGGGAGAAAGAACCGGATCTGAACATTTGTCTCCAGCCTTTCTCGGCCTCCACCCCTCTCCTCAGCCCCTCCCCTCTCTGGAGCCCAGAACCTGCCATGTGGGGTCTTGGGTTTTCCACGGCCCTGAGCAGCGCCAGGCACTGGAGACCCCATTGGCGGACACGTTCAGATTCTCTCGAACCTCTCGTGCCTGGTCTTTAATCCCCCATCTCCCCGGCAATTCCAGAACTGGGTGGGAGAATTTATCAGATTTGCAAGCATGTTCTTTCTCCTTGATCCCACATTCTGTCCCTGAGACGCTTTAGAATTCACCAGATGTAATGTATCTCTGAGATTAATATTCCGCGTTAAGTACTCTGAAAGCAATCAACAGCTGTAATCCAATTACTATTGGCTGTCCTTTTCACGCTGTTTTGCCCCCAACCTCATCCTAGCCATGTACCAGACACCACACACACACACACACACACACACACACACACACACACACACACACACAGCAGGTGCCAATTTTGTGCCTGGTGAGCAGTGAACAGCTGATCTGCATGAATTAACGTGGGAGATCGTGTAAGCCCTGAAACAGTCAAACTTACAAACCGGTGTCAGGCTGGGTTGCCATGGAGATCAGGTGGAGGGACACCAGGGCTCAGCCCCGGCCCTGGGGCCTCCTCTGCTGAGCAGGCCACACTGGGCTCTGTGAGGGGGCACAGTCGTGGGCTGCATTTCAATGATGCCTGACTGGCTGCGTCTGTGAGTGTGGGGGGTGAGAGCGTGTCTGTGTGTATG
>CAUYRT010084777.1:0-79751 GCA_963574885.1 Lepilemur ruficaudatus
CCTGTAGTCCCAGCTACTTGGGAGGCTGAGGCAGAAGGATCGCTTCAGCCCAGGAGTGTGAGGTTGCTGTGAGCTAGGCTGACGCCACGGCACTCTAGCCTGGGCAACAGAGTGAGACTCTGTCTCAAAAAAAAAAAAAAAGAAAAAGAAAGAAACAAAAATAGGGGGAAAAAAGTAAAAATCCACCAAATGACATAGGGACAGGCTTGAATAAATCACAGAGAATAATTTAACATTAATAACAGTGATTATAAAATGATTACAAAGAAGATAATATTTATGGAAGACAGATAATGTGATATAGCTTACCTGTGGCTATCTTTTTTTTTCCCCCTGATCAATGATTTATTTTTTATTTTTTTCTTCCGAAAATTTTATTGGGGGAAAACTACAAAACATTTACAGTACAATGTTTACAGTCACAATTTGTAGTGAGCTGATTTCCCAAAATATATTACCATTCAAGTTGACTTATCTGGTTATCTTTTTAAAAAATATTTTTTATTTTAGCATATTATGGGGGTACAAATGTTTAGGTTACATATATTGCCTTTTCCCACCCAACTCAGAGCTTCAAGCATGTCCATCCCCCAGATGGTGCACACCACACCCATTAGGTGTGAATATACCCATACCCTCCTCCCACCTCCCATCTGCTCAACACCTGATGAATGTTGTTACTATATGTGCACTTAAGTGTTGATCAGTTAATACCAATTTGATGGTGAATATATGTGGTACTTGCTTTTCCATTCTTGTGATACTTCACTTAATAGAATGGGCTCCAGCTCTTGAATAAGGAAATAATGAATATTTTTAAAAAATTTAAAATATGATAGAAAAACTTTTTTTCCTAAAAGAAAAATAGAGAATTTCTTTTTGTGGAAAAGACATAGAACTATACCTACAAAAAAATAATGCAGAATGATCAACTTAAGTATATATCTGACAGATTTACTGTAGTTTCAGGATAAATTAAAAGGTGGTATGGCTTACATCAGGAAAAGGGAGCCATGTAGAAGAAGGAAAACTCAAGATGAGCTTAGCTTTGTCCACATCAATCTGGAAGAGAGTAAAATGTTCTCTACCAAGGTTTGGGGAAAGGAAGGTTTTAAGAATTCTATTTCCAATAGAGCTGTCCTTCAAGGATAGTGAAAAAGGCATTTATGTATTCAGAAAATCCAGAAATAGAGCACTCATAATTCACTCTGCAAAATTGCCAAAAATTATTACAGCAAATAGGTAAATCTAAAAAAGCAATTTAGTAATAGAGATGCTGTGATAAAGTGACTGATGATAATCATTCAAATACATTTAAATGCAGAACTAAGACTGATCAGTCTTCCCAACCATGGTAGATTTTGAAATGAGTAGCATATTTTAGATATCAAGAGACAATTTGGCATTCTGAAAATTCACCTTCTATCAGGTAGTCTGACTTTCCACACACATGTGACTACAAATCTCCAGCACCATCATTTCTAAAGTTAAAAATGAGTGTAAACCACTCTGGCCTCAGAAAAAATTATCATGGATGGGTATAGTGGTTGAAGTGTAATGGGGCCTCATTCCAAAGCACATCTTAAAAGTCAATATGTAGAGTACTTTTTGTGTCTCTGGAGTTACAAGAATACACAAACTTTATTCAAAATCACTTCTTGGCTTTGGTAAGTGATTAAGCTGACTGTTATGGCCACTGTCATCTGTACGATTGAATTTTTTAATTGGACAGCTTTGTTGATTCAGTCATCTGATATAATTTTTAAATATCAAAATCTTATTTTCCATTTGAGTAGGCTTCAATAGCTGGTGGGGATTCAGATTGGAAAGCTGATGAAGTTCACTGGCATGGGACACATTTTGGAAGCAGGTAACTAAAAATGAGAACAAACTAACCAGAAGTGAAGTCATACTATCCTTAGATAAGAATAGACTCAGGAATTCCCTTGGCCATTTCCAGATTATTTCGTTCTCTCATGACATATGATAACACAACACATTGGCTCTTATCCTATTATACTATGCGGGGACTTCAAAAAGCTCCTGGAAAATGGAATGAAAAGATAAAAATAGAAAATGTAAACTTTATTTTTCAATATATATTACATCAAGGTCAAAACACTTGTAAGCGATTATACTAGCCATTCAGACTATCCCTAAAGGACTGAGGGTCCTGGTTATTTAACCATGTCAATATGTTCTTTTTATATATTATTAGCTGAAGAAAAATGGGTGCCCTTTACAGATTTTTTATCATTAGGAAACAAAAGGAAATCAGAAGGAACAAAATCAGAACTGTAAGATAAATGTCTAATGATTTCCTATTAAAATTCTTACATCAAAAATCACCGTTTTTTGATCCGAGGAATGAGCAGGAGCATTGTGGTGGGGAACTCTTTGATGAAGCTTTCCCAGGTGTTTTCTGTGAAAGCTTTGACTAACTTTCTCAAAACACTCTCATAGTAAGCAGAGCTTATCGTTCTTTGGCACTCCTGAAATTCAACAAACAAAATGCCCAGACCATACCTCAGAATGTTGCCATAACCTTTGCTTTTTACCTATTTTTGCTTTGACTGGACCACTTCTGCCTCTTGGTAACCATTGATTTGATTGTGTTTTATTTTCCAGATCCTACTGCTAAAACCAATTTTCATCTCTTGTTATAATTCTTTGAGGAAATGCTTCAGGATCTTAATCCCATTTGCTTATAATTTCAATTGAAAGCTCTGCTTTTGTCTGCCACCAATGTGGGCACAATGGTTTTGATACTTATCAAGTGGAAAGTTTACTGGACTTTATTTTTTCAGTCAGAATTGTGTGAGCTGAACCAATTGAGATGTTGATGTTCTGGCTGTTGTTTCTGCTGTTAACTCTTGGTCCTCTTCAATTAGGGCAAGAACAAGATTTTTTTCCTGCAAATTGATGTGGATGGTCTACCATTGTGGGGTCCATCTTCAACATCATCTCCTCCCTTCTTAAAGCAAATTATCCATTTGTAAACTGCTGATTCTTCTGGGTCATGGTAACCATGATGTTTTTATAAAGCATCAGTGATTTCACCACTCTTTCACTCAAACTTCGCTATAAATTTGATGTTTGTTCTTGCTTCAATTTTAGCAGAATTCATGGTGCTATGATAGGAGCTCTTTTTAAATTGATGTCTTATCATTCTTAGGGCCTCAAACTAGATCCTTTATAAATATGTTTTAACAACTTAGTATGAGATTATTGTGGTGCAAAAATTTTTGGAATCCATGTATAGTTCTTTTATAACATGCATTTTTAAATTTTTTATTTTAATTATTATGGGTACCTAATCATAGTGTGTATTTATAGGGTACATGTGATGTTTTGATACAGGCATACAATGTGAATTAATCAAATCAGGGTGATTGTGGTATCCATCACCTCAGGCATTTAATATTCCTTTGTGTTAGGAACATTCCGATTTTACTCTTTTAGTTATTTTATAGTATACCCTAACTTATTTTTGACTGTGTTTTTTCCATGGTCTTTTTAAAGTCCCCTAGAATTATATATAGTAGTACTGGCCTTATGTGTTACTGGAAGTTAGATTGCATTTTACACCACTTCATGCCCACAGCCATAAAAGGTATGCCTTTACAGAGTGATTCTCATTGAGATGACATGTTTTTTTTTTTCTGGACAATGATGCCTTTGAATTATCTAACATGAAGAGTTTACTTAGTATGCAAATGATCATAAAACACATTTAAAACCCAGATCTGTTTGAAACAAAAGGCCGATATTCGAATAAAAAAAATAGCTTACTACTTTGCCCACTAGTTCCAATAGCAGAACACAGGGAGATTCCTTAAGTCTGGGTTCCAGAGCCTCAGTAAGTCTTACCTTATAATAGTATATGTCAAGCACCAGAATAACCTTGCAAAGAGCAGATCACTAAGCCACAGTGACTCTAGCAGTATTTCCTTGGTTCATCCTGGGTATTTGGATTAAAGGAAAAGGCTTCAGGAGACTTTACATTATTTAATTTTGGACATTCTTCTCCTTAGGACAATCCAGATTTTTACTATATAAAACTACAAACAAATTGTCTTATTGTAGTCATATAAAAATCTTATTGAAATCTCTCTGAAAAAAATGAAAAGCCTATGGACTTTAACAGTTTATGATGATACAATGGATGAGGAGACAAAAACTTTTTTCAAAACTAAAGAAAAAAGATATTCAAACCCTATTCTTCACGCCTATTATTAAAGTCACGAGATTCCATCTAAATATCTTTGTGAAGGGTATTAAAAAAGAAGCTAGAATGAAAAATGTAATAAAAGCAAAGGATAGAAAACTCACACCAGAAAAAAAAAATGACCATACACTGTGGTTTGAAGTTTTCCAGTAAAATGTCTTGGCATAACTACATAAACCCATCTGGTTCATTGACTTTTTGATGGTGTACATTTGTCCTTTCAGATCTTATATTGAACATAGTATATCTCCATATATGGAATGGATATAGTTTTTATTAGAGAGTGAGAGAAAAAGTTAGATCATATCAAGCTGAAAAACTACGAGCTTCAGAAAGAAATTGGGTATTCATACCAGAGAAAGAAATATTCTGTTAAAACATTGACTTTCAGTGTTTTCAGCAGGACACATAATAAATAAGTGCCCCTGCACAAAACTTCTTGTAAAATCTTCACTTTTGTGAGTTGTAGATTGGTTGGTCTTGGATTTGGGCTTTTGTTAAAAACAGTTACTTGTTGTATATCAACTGTTTAAATGTTTGCTCTTTAGTAAATTTACTTTATTAGTT
The DNA here is from genome assembly GCA_963574885.1 of Lepilemur ruficaudatus. NCBI lineage: Eukaryota > Metazoa > Chordata > Mammalia > Primates > Lepilemuridae > Lepilemur > Lepilemur ruficaudatus. The sequence continues at coordinate 4,796 of CAUYRT010084777.1, forward strand.
GAAATTGATTTTTATTAGAAAAATCTCCTTGAAAATCCAAACTTAGTCTTAAGTACATTTCTCAAATAAGATTTAGCTTAAATTTCACATTTTACCCAATTAATCAATTGAAATCATAGAGAAGCTGCAAATTTTATAACACATCATTACAATAAGCCTACTCTAAATCAAACCCTTTATAGTTAACTTCAATAGGAAGCAGGATTACTCTCCAGGACCTAGAGAATTATATGAAAGTGGATTAAGACTGCTTTGTCTATTAAGCAAATCACAGATTCTGTCATACATTTCTTCAACTAAAATCAAACAGAAAATGCTCTTAACAAGAAGGAATAATACCTCATAATTTCAGACAACAAAATTGCTAAATAGAGTGATAAATTTTAATCTCATATTAAATCCATAGGCCCAAGGTACAGGAAATAGGAAACTGATTAGCATGCAATGTTTAAATACTTTAAGATAAAGGAAAATTGCATCTGTTTGCAACTAATTTAAATTTTGTGCATTCTTGAAACATAAATAAATGTTCTCTTTTTTAAACACTCATTTTAAACTGTATTATATTTTCAATTTAAATGCATATGCAGTTGTCACTACTGCCAAATGTAATACGAACATGAAATTTAATTTTACATTTGTGTGAAAGTGAATGTAGTAGAATGATTTCCTCTTTATTTTTGATTCTGATGCTTATCCTCCTCTCTGGAGAGAATATCTGGTTTTCTTTAACCATGCAAACAACACAACTGAATATTTAATCAACTTTAAAACAAAATTACTGATTTAAAACAAAATCATGAGAAAAAAACTAATAAAATAGAAATAGGTCAGAACACTATTGAAAATTACAAAAAGGGAGAAATAAAAGGAAAATCTAGTCCTCCTAGGTAATATAGCCTATTTTTAAAAATACGGTAATTAAAACAGCAGCTTAATAATACTAGTCTAGGAAGCTCGAAAGAAGCAGCAGAAAAGTTACTTCAAAACCATATTAGATATAGGTAGCAGTTAACATATTAGAAGGAAATATGACTCAATGCTATGTAAAAAATACAAATCAAATAATAAAAAAAAAAAGCATAGAAACCCTGATGTATAAATGGATAAAGAACTCACACAGTATAGTTACTAAAGAAGGAGTACCGGTAGGGAGTATATGACTTTGCTGGGACTGCCATAACAAAGTACCACAAACTGAGAGGTTTAGAACAAGAGAAATTTATTGTCTTTCAGTTCCAAAAGCCATAGTCCAAGGCGTAGGCAGTGTCTGTTCCTTTTGAGAACTGTGGAGAAGAAATCTGTTGTATGCTTTTCTCCCAGTTTTTGGTGCGTTGCCAGAAATTTTTGGCCTGCCTTGGCTTCTGCAGCATCACCCTGACTTTTGCCTTCACATTTACACGACATTGTCCCTGTGTGTGTGTCTGTATCTAAATTTTTCCTTTTTATAAGAACACTAATCATATTGGATTAGGGGCCTACCCTACTCTAGAATGCCCTCATCATAACGTAAGTATATCAGCAATGATACTATTTCCTAGTAAGATCATAATCTAAGGTACTGCCGGTTGAAACTTTACCGTATGAATTTGGGGGAAAGAAAATTCAACCTGTAACAGGTTGTAAGCTCCTAACTATAAACTCTACTTTACATGTAATGAAAGAATTTCAAATTAAAATCAACAGTGTAATACCATTAAAATAAATAAATATTTCCATTATTAAATAATGATAAATCAATAAATCACTTCCATAAGCTCCTGGTGACTTTTCAAGTCTGTGCCATCTTCCTAGGGGAGGGGACGGAATCTGTCAAAATGTACCAAATATCTTGTAATTCTGTATTTGGCTAATCATTTAACATGAGATTATCTTCAAATAATTATTTTAAAAGTAGTTATGTGTTTTCAGAAAGATGTTCCTCGAGACATTTTTATTTAACAAATACTGGAAAAATGATTTCCAACTTTAGGGAACAATGGAGAAAATTGATTGTTGTGCAAAATATATAAGATCCAGACATTAAATAATTGTGGCTAATTTCTTTAGAGAATTACTAATATGCTAGGTATTAATCTAAGCACATTATTTGTATTAACACAGAGAAAATTTATAAAGACCCTATGAGGCATATGCTATTATTATCTCTGTTTTATTTTTTATAAGCTTTAAGTGTAGAAAAGTTAAATAACTTGTCTAAGGTCAGTCACCTAGTTCTGTAAATAAGAGAGCTGAGATTAAAACCCAGGCAGTACCGCTCCAAAATCCATCTTAACCACTTTGCTATAATGGCTTTATAAACTGATATTGAATTACATATAAACAGGTTGTTTAAAAGAAACAAAGTATAATATTAAACATTTCTTATAGTTTTCAGTTATTTGTATTGAAAAATAAGTCAGGAAGAGAATATGCTAAGATATTAACATTTGTTGCCTTGGAGTTATATGATTATCAGTGGTTTTTATTGTTACTTGCACTTTTGGTATTCTTTTCTAATATATTTAAAATGTTTAAATGGAACATTAAAACTACTGAGGTGTTTATATACATTTTTGGTATGTGATGTTTACTGGATCAAATGCAACAGTAAGTGAGATACTTGGTAATTTAAACTTCTGTTCCTCTGTAGGTAAGCTCTTGTTTTCTCAGTTCAGGCTCAAGGCAGTTAGATACACTGACAAAATATAAATAGATTACATGTTCTGTGTAATTAACCTAGGGTCACTCTCTATTAGAGTTTAGTTTGCATCGCTACCTTGGGGAAATATGGAATACTCAGGGTGCTTTATGTGACCTAATTTGCATATATGACCTTGTGCCCCAGATGTACAGGCATATTCCAAAGAAATTTTAGCCTGTTGCTAGGTCCTCTGGTTACTTGATTTTGGTGACTCCACACAGAATTATATTCACTAAAACATTCTTTAAAAAAAATGAGCCTCCCCCTCAATTTCACATTTTTTCCCCAGCATCATGGTGTATATTATACTTACTGCCGGAATATTGAATGTGTTGGTAGAGAGAGAGGGATGCGACTGAAATATGAATTAGTTGCAATAGTGTATAGTCAGTTATGTCAATTATTAAACAAAATCATCTTTATTTTTGGTTAATCATGGCTTCAAACAAGACAAAAATGTGACATTATCTGTTTTCAACCTCTGTTGCTTCATATCTGGTTATATGCTTCAAAGCTACATATTTAAAAGTTATTATTTCATTCAATATTTCTTGCTAAGAATGTGATATATTACATTATAAAAGGCTTATAACTCTAAAATAATTTAGGAAGACTTCAGAGAAATTCCTTGAACCTTGGGGGAAAATTTAATAAAATGCTAAAGAGCAATATTTCTGGTAACGAGGGAGAAATTCAGATTTTAGAGCTGAGACATCAAGCCAGAGTTAAATCAGTAACCAGGCTGATAATTTAAGTGCCCAAGATTTTGCCCTGATAACATTCTGTATCATTCAAGCCAAAAGTCAAAATTTCCTCTACAAACTAGAAGAAGACTAGAAGAGCCTTCTTTATAGAGAACATGTATAAAGGTATTGTTATCTATGATGGAGAGAAAAAAATGTAAAAGAATTTAGTTTTTAAATAGCTTCCAAAGATTAGAACTTTATGAGATGTTCTTTCTGCAAAATATTTAGGTCTAGCTTTACTTGAAATTTGGAGTTTGGTCAAGTTTATTTTTATTCTGTGAGGATTTTCAGTTATGGGTGTCCTATGCTTTTATTATATCCAGTTTAATCATAGGTCTTTATAGAATAGCTTAATCTGAAAAACATAATATCAATCATTCACAACAATATGTGAAGTTAAATTGATGGATCTCTTCTTCATATTAAAACCATCTCAAAAAATAGTTGTGCCCTCTATTTACACATAAAACTAGTCTTGAGTTAGGAAGATCCAGACTAATGTTTATCAGTATTATATGCCCTTGCATTATTAAAATAACAGGTGAATCAGATCAGCTGTCATTTTAATATGCAGAAAAATCATCCAAAATTATAATCGAAGGCATATACTTTTAATTTAGTATTCCATGAATGTAGGTAACACCAAAGGTTTTAGGACATTTTTCTAATTTATGTGATGTATCTGTAGAGGGCAATACATTGTTTAGAACACAAAAGTGACAAGAATCAGAAAATTTTTCCCCTTCACTCATATTCACTTTCTTTAATTTAGCGTCATGTCGTTTGTTCAAAGACCAATATCTAGGCACAGAAAAATCTGGCACATATTCCAAGTAGTTTTGACCTGTGAGAACTTTTGTTTACTGTGGTGTAGACATGAGGTAGAATATGGGCAACCTTCCAATTCAAAGTTTCATTTCAGATACTAACATTTGGGGCAAAACTATGGAAAAGGTGTGAAAGAATAGAGAGTTTGAGTGGATCTGATTTACAAAAGTAAACAATAAATAAATAAAAAGGAGACTGTGTACATGAAGACAAACCTGCTCTGTCTTATATTTTGGCTTTCATGTGCTTCAAGTAAACGAAGAAGTCCTATCACCTAGAAGTTCTGAGGGAGTCCTTCCATGCAAGCATTTTGCCTTCTATGTGCCAGACTCTGACTGATGCCTATGGTCTACTTCCCTCCTCTCCCCAAGTTTGGAGCCTCTTCATGACCAGCTGATTTTTATCTTAAGTCCGAGTTCTGATAATTGAGGGTTTTCTCTGTTCTAAAACCTTCCCTTGATTATCTGATCACTATCTTGTATTTACAGAATTAGATTCTGCTCCCTTCCTGCCCTGTGCCTCAATTTGCTCAAGTTTCTGGGTCATCAATGTCCATCCTCCCTGCTCCAATATACTACCTTACAAAGTTTTCCAAGTAGATCTATAATTGTGCTGATAATGTAGAAAATTTTTGTTCATCCCATTATTAATACTTACTAATGCTTATTGTGTGGCATAGAATATCCTACAAAATGTGAACGCAGAGATAAAACATAATCTGTAATCTCAATGAGTTCAGTGTAAAATAGAAAATTCCACTTTCTGTTAGTCTATTTCTGTTTTGAGGGGGAAAACCCAGGGAACTATGGAGAAGAGAATAGGGGTATCCAAGGTAGATTGGCTGGCCATAGGAGTAGCATTAGAAGTCAAGCACCGTTAAGAACCTGTTGTTTAAGAAGGTGATGCTTGAGCTGATAATATAAGGATTTCTTTTATCTCTATACTCACTTTTTTACCCTTGTCAGTGTATTGAAGAAGCTATAGCTCTATTGTTTGCTTGAAATTAGCAATAGACTTACAAGAAAAGCAGAAGACTCTTGTGAGTGTGGTGGATTACAGGAGCAATGAACCAGGTACTATGTGCCAAGATGTTTTAGTTCAAATTCCAGTCTTCTCTTTGATAGCCTTTGTGACCAATTCATTCACACCTCAATGTGCAAGTTTTCACATAGATAATTTCAGACATTTGGGTGTTACCTAAAATATTTTATTTTGAGTTATCTCTCAGGAGTCTTATAGGATAATTGATAACCTTTCTGTAAGTGGCATTAGGAGGGAAAACTCATGAATAGAATTTGAGTCTTAGTGCCACGTAAACTATTTTCCCTGAAGCCTAACAAGAAAAGATAAATACAATATCTACCAGCCAGCTTTTTCACTGCTCTTGACTGATAAGGAACAAATTGAGCTGGAATCCTTTTCACTCTCAATATGGCTTTATAGGGGACTATACCTGTAGAGTTAAATTTTTTTTTTAAACTGTATTCATGTAAAAAAGAGAACCATAAAGTTATTTTAAGCTTTACCTGTCATTCATTTTCAGAAACTTGTTCTACATGGATATTATCTTCCAATACTATTTTGACAGAATTATAGAGAATATAGTAGAAATAAAAATATGGGCTGTTCTTAAACAAAAGCCCAGAGCAGAAATGAAACTATGGAATCTGTGGATTTGCTATCACAAACTGTAATTTCAATCAATGTGTGATAGAAAGGGCCTCAGCTCTAATAGCACAGTTTTAGAAGTAGTTTAGAATACCCCGTAGGAAGAGCTTAGCAAGCAGAGACTGCAAGGCCATTTCAGACTTTTGCTTTCATATCTTTGGAAGTTTAAAAGTCAACTGTGAAGTTACATTGTACATTAAAGAAGTTTCAGTATTAGTGTCATATTCTAGGTCATAAGTCCAAAATTGGTTCATGCAGCAGGAAACACAATCAATATTCCTACTCATTTGACTAATTTTATACAGTAAGTAGAGGTGAGAATCAGAAAGTTTCACAGAGGTCTGTCATAGAGGAATCATTGTTATAGAATTAATATTTGTAAGTTTTATTATACTATTCAACCAATTAACTGGGCTCTGATATGAATTTATTACCAAAAAAACCCACAGAGATTAAGTAACTGAATAAATGATTCCAGAACTGTACATTCTGGTGATTGTAAAAATCAACTTTTCCATTCACAACTCATGAGTTGCAAAGATTGGAAACTTGGATCCAATTATTGAGATAAAAAGGCAAACTTAGGCTCTGCTGCATTGTCAAGAACTATGAAGCATATAGCATTCTCCTCTATTGGACACTCACAATTTAATCTCTCCCAGTTTTATTGATGATGGCAAAAGACATAAGAATCCTGGTTCAGAGGAAAGAACTTTACCATCATGGCACAGCAAACAGCATGGGCTTCACGTTCACATCCGTTTTTCTTGCTCCCCAAGTTCTCTAAAGGCAGCATAGACAGTTCCAAGTGAATGCCGTTCACTCAGTGACTTGATATCACTGCTGAGGGACCCCAAATAGAGTCCTCTCTAATCTTTTCTATTGAGCTACAAGCAGATCTGTCTACTCTTTACTCCCTGGAGGGAGACAATGTCTCTGTTTTCCAAGACCATTTGCAATAAGCAAATCCTTGGAAAGATAGTCCAAAAGTGCCTCTGTGCATGACATTGCAGAAAAGCAAAAGACCCATGGAGAATTGTCTCCCAAGTTTCTTATGCTTGAAGAAACTTTTAGTGCAGCAAGTGTGCAGTTGGTTAGTTTGCTTATCAAGTCGTGGGTGTATTTCAAAATGTTAAAAGCTTATTTTTCAATTTTTCTAAATACCCTTTTCCTATCAGCTTGGTCTTTTGGCATTTCATATAATTACCTTGCACACGTGGCCATCACTTTGCTGGCAAGCATTTAGTAATTATATTCTCAATGATCTGACATGACATTTTGGGTTATTTGATTGTGCACTCAGTATCTCTCTAATTGTTATTAAGTTTGCTATTTCTAATTTTAATCTGAATATCTTGATAGTTCTAGCTTCTAAGTTGGGAGTTGCTAAGGCCTTTATAAAGTTAAGATATGTGTTTATCTTTCTTCACTAATTAAAAAAAGATGAAAATACAAATAAGGATGAAATCTCTATTCAAGTTTTCTAGGGGAAAAAACCTTTTTGTCATCTTTCTTTTCCTCCTTTTAGTGATACAGCTAAGATCAGTGAGAGTCATTGTTACCATTCAGATGTACAGTGGCTGGAAAGAGACCTGAGCCTAAGTAGATGTCCTCTGAAAAGTGTGTATGGGGCAAACAAATACAGCAGAATCACGGTTAACACTGAGCATTTCCACTTCAATGACAAGATGAAAAACTTGTGATACAAATGGTGTTTCTCTAATGTCATAATAAGCTGCATATGATACAAAGCACCTCTCTTAACAATTAAAATGGCAGTGTTTGCACATAATATGAGCACCATTATTATTTTGCTGATTTATTGAATGATTTCATGTATCCATATGGTACTGGCTATTTCTCACATGAGGTAGTTTGAGGATGGGTTTCATAACCGGGTTTCAGAATCAACCCTGCATTCAATTTAAGAATGATGACAAAGTCCATATTCATTCACATCTGAATACTCTGTACAAGATCTCTGCCATTAACACTCATTTCATTCTCATTGTAGCAAGGTCAAGGTTTAATCCAAATTATCAAATAACTAATTTCATACAAATGTTTAGAGAATCTTGATTTTTATTATGGATTACCAATTGAGTTGTTTACAGGACTCAGGAAATTGTAGTAAACAAATGAGGTGGGTCAGTAAAAAGGAAGTTGACACAAGATTTCAGTGTCAAAGGGACAGTAAGGAATAGTGGGACTGTGGCAAGATGGACAGTACATGCCCTCTCTACAGGAGAGCATCTGTCACCCAGACTCAGTCAATTGTGCAAATGTGACATGTTGACAGATTTTCCAATATTTTCAAGAGGTGATTCAGAATTTTATGTAAATTCTCATTTTTTCTAGGCTACACTTAGGTTAGCTTGTGAGCTGCCAATTTTTGACCTTGGTTTTTAATGGGAAATAGCACTTAAAAACAGGTGCTATAAAATCTTTTCATTTTCTAATGAGCTACTAAACTAACCTTCCTGGTCTGAATGTTTCTGAGAATGTAGAAAGCATCACACTTTCATAGCTGGCTTATCATGCACACCTTTGATCTTGTGAGGAAGGACTAAATGATCAGTTTTTGTCATGTGTGCCTTTTGGAATGAAAATTCTCCAATTAGCAGTGGAAAGAAAGAAGATATTCAAAAGCAAAAACTAATTATATCATTGAATCAATATTCTCAATGTCATGGAACAATATTAGATCCTTGAAGTGTAAAACAAACACCCTCATGCCTAGATCCTCTCAAAGTTGCTCTTGGGAATGGTGATGCAAAGAACATCTGGCCCATTTGTTAGGGGTGACTGTGAACCAATTCAACAGAATTACTGACCTCATTAAAAAAACATATGAAGTTGAAATATTAAAATCCAGAATCCAACCAATGATATGCTAAAGATTATATGGCCTGTTTTCTCAGAAAGATAATTATATTTAGGTATTATAGTCAAACTTCATTTTAGAGCCTGAAATTTTATTTTATTTTTTCTGGCATTAAACTAGTAGCCACCCTTCTTTTATTTTCTTGATTATGATATGATGTTTTGGAAATACGTGCAATGAGTTTCATAATCAACCCCTGGACATTATTAGTGAGGAAATTAATCCTCTGGGATTAATTATACAAAAAAGTACTCTGGGGTTTGAGGAGATGTTAGTTACAGTATTGAATTAATTATTAAATAATAATTATAGAATGTACTGAGTAAGAGGAATATTGCAATCAAAGATATTTTCAAAAAATTCTAATTGAAATATATAGATGGGCTCCTTGTGATTGGCGTTAATCCAACAGGAACTCATAACAAAAAGGCAGGAGGCAAATATGTGAAAAATAACTTTAAAACAAAATCAATTTTCTGTGTGCAGGTCTTCATGATACTAAATTTAGGATCAGTCGTATGCTGGAAGGCACGGAGAGAATGTACAAAAGTAATTTTTGCAGGATGCAACCCAAAGGTTTCCTAACATTATGCATTCTTCACTTGAGTGTCATTCTTTTTAGCATTAGGGATACGTTTGCTTGAATGTCTTAGGAGGTGTGGAGGTGTAAGGTATTTGTAACTATATCGCCCCAACAGTGTAACATTTTTTAGAACATTAGGTAGCTGTCAGTCAAAAGACAATATATATCCTAAAGATACAGCATGAAAGGAGTAAATGCAGATCAACTTGGAAGACTATGTTACTGGCTAGACAGTCTAATCTTTGAAAATACTTTGAAAAATCAGAAAACTTTGCTTTTCTGAAAACTTAGTCTTATGTTCTCTCAGTTGTTCCTTTTTTAAATCTCTATATTCACATTCAACTACATTCTCAAGGTTTATATTTAAATTTGATTGCCTTACCTTAAAAACAAAGAAACCAAAAAAAAAAAAAAAGAGAAAAAAAAAGAAAAAAATCTCCTTTAAACCCTCCCTCCCTTCAGGTATCTCTCTTCCACCTCACAGTCAAACTATTTAACAGAATTGTTTATTGTTTACATTTTCTACATACTTTTTCTGGCTTTTGTTCACTGTTCAAACTATTCAAGTATGGTTTAAATTACTAACAATCTATAAAAATAGGTTAACTAGATTCCAAATAACTTCCTTATTTATGGCTATTAAACATATGTCTTCCTTAAATAATGGGTATAAAATTGTACTCAATATTTTCTGTAAGACATTTGCAAAGAGCTTTTCTCCTTTCCAGGGAGAAACCAGTGGATGTTGTTGGATGTGGCTGCCAGCCTTAGAGGGTCATCTTACTTGACTTCTCAGCTGCATAATTTGTGTTCTTCTATCTGCACTAAGACTTTGCGAGCAAGGGTGTATTTCACATTTGCCACGTTCCCAATTTGGACTGACATTTTAAGTGCTCAATAAATGCACGTGGCTACAGGATACTGCATTGGACAGCATAGCCCTACACTCTTGCCTAGTTAACTGATAATATTTTTATCATCTCATCTAAAGCACTATTTTTCTCAAAAAAATGCATTCTGTAATAGTCTAGTTAGTATATATTTGATATATGAAATCATAATATCCCTTTTCTGTCATTAATAATACGTTTGTTTCAAAATTATACATTTATATAGAGTGATGATTTGTTTGACATTCTTTCAGAGAAGGAATATTTTTTCCCATCATTGCATTCCCAAATCTTAGCTTAGTACCTGAGTAACAACAGGCACACAAAATATATGTTATATTAATGGATACGTGAATGACTAAATAATGGAATGTGTAGGAGGGAAAATGAAATACTGGAATAGAAATGGAGTAAAAATGAAGACAAATTCTATGATGTAAAACAAATGGTATACATTTGTATTGAGATGGATAGAGATTTAAAATCTGATTTTCCTCCTTTACCTGAGTAATTTGGGCACATTTGTTAGAATTTTAATTTTCATTAGTGTTTCATAAAATTATGTAAGTAAAGTGCATACATTGTAATTGATAAAACACTTTCCTATGCTAGTATTTATTTGTAGATTATTGATGGTTGAACATTCACCAAGAGGACAGTATAGGACTCCGTTAAAACTCATTATGCATGAACATTATATCTTGAGTCCTTCTTAATTTTCATCTAAGGGTATTTACCTTCTAAAGTAAATTATTGAATATAGAAATTATTAAATGTAGAATTAAATATAGATTATTAAATGTAGAATTATTAAATATAGAATCTAAATATATATTATTAAATATGTAATGGGTTCTGCATTAAATATAGAATATCTGATTTCCTAAAGTACTAAGTTTGATAGTTGATATCTCTGGCATTCAACTTTGACGGTATATCCTCAGTCTTGAAGGTACATCCTCAGTCTTGCAAACACATGTTTTGGCTTGTGGTTGTCTTTCAAATACTTCTTAGAGAAATTTTTGTGAAACTACGTATAAGTCAAAAGTTTGTGTTATTTTCAAATATAAGTTCTGTCGTGGAGCCAATGCAACACAGACAGCCTAAAATATCAATGAAGGGTGTGGGAGGGATGTGGCTAATGAAAGCACAGTACATTGATGGTTTGGGAAGTTCTCTTCTGGTGATTTTAATCTTGAAAATGAGCCACGTGGGCGACCTGAGACCAGGATGAATAATGACCAGCCGAAAGCTGTAGAGGAAGCAAATCTATTTTGACCTATACATGAATTAGCAGCAAGGTTTGACGTTACTATTCCAACAACAATGGACAAATATACAAGGTAAAGAAGCTGAATAGATGGGTTCTACATGAATTAAACAAGAGTCAAAAGAAAAATCCTCTCAAAGCTTGCATTTCTTTATGTCATGACAAAAAGGTGAACAATTTCTACACTGTATTTTTATGTGTGATGAAAAATGGATTCTTTTGGACAATTGCAAGCATTCATCACAATGGTGGGATAAAGATGAAGTGATGAAACAGAGTCCAAAACCTTATATGCATCAAAAATAGCTAATGGTCTACTCCTATATTGATGGGCAGGAGCAGGGAGGAGGAGATGGGTATATTCACACCTAATGGCACCTAATGGGTTCAGTTCACACCATCTGGGGGATGGACATGCTTGAAATTTGACTCAGGCAGGGCAAAGGCTATATATGTAACCTAAACAATTGTACCTCCATAATATGCTGAAATAAAAAAATTTATAAAAAAGCAAAAAACAAAAAATAAAGCAAAATAAATAAATAAATAAAACCCACGTCTGAAGAAACTGGTGTTCACCATAAATCACATTGTTAGCTTGAACTATCTGATCAGACTGGTAGAGCATAGCTCAGGGCCTCTGGCATACAAAAAACTCCTATCAGGCAATGCATTCCAAGGGCTCAGAGCTCAGCAACCAGAAGCCAACCAATGACCAGTCCTGAAAACAGGCCCTTCTTGGAAATGTACAGGGTTTGACCAGCCCAGGCCTGCTGAATTAACCATTTCCCGTGCAACATCTAAACATAACATTTAGACCAAAGGAAAAAAATCTTCACCTCTAGTGTCTCTTTTATAAGAGTCAGGGACTCATTCTCAGGACCTTCTGGTAGATGTGCCCAGAGATTTAATATCCTCAAAACAACCCTAAACAAGAAAAATGGGATTTCCTGATTGGCTCTAATTTTTGAACTAGTATCATCTTTCCTGAGGGGAATACCTAAGCACAATTGGGGTTCTGTTAGGAAGGGGGAAGGGGAGAAATAAATATTTAATTGTCAGTTGAACATTATGATAGAACAAAACATAAAAGTATAAACAATAAAACTATGCCTGGAGTGTAATATATATATGCATACACATACATACATATATATCAAAACATATGTGTATTAGTTATATACATATATGTATATTAATATATGTGCATGCAGAAATGTGTCTTCTCTATATATTATATAGCAATGTTCTATGTAAGAAGAAGAATTAGAAATAAATTGAAATACTGCAATATATTGCTTTTAATTAAATATTCTTACTGTCAGACTTTGAGCCATCTTGCAATACCATCTCTTTTTCTTTCTGAATAAACTAACTTCTCATTTTCCTACACTTGCTCCAAACTTCTTTTCAATTTCCTAAAACATGATTGTTTGAAACTTATGAAATATTAATGTCCCCTGGGCCCAGCTTTATTAGTTCCCAGGAGCTTAAGTTTCCTTATCCAAGCTTTTAGAGAAAATTGATGCACATAAAAATTGTCTCTTGTGCTAAATACCTGTTATTTCTTTTTTAATGCTTCCTACTACTCTTTGTTCTGTTGCCTAATATTCTCTCCATCCAATCTAAAGAAATTAATTCATTTTATGTATTTCTTATCTAACTTCACAGATGCTTGAAATTTTAAGTTTGACTTCAGAAAATGATCAGTGTTTAAACCAAAGAAATAATAAACTCTTTTAATTCTAGACAGTCAATTTTGAGAAGGAGCAGCCTTAAATCATATAGGCTGCTACTAGCTCTGCAGAAATCCTTCATGGATCCTTAGGAAAGCTGACTATCTCTCCTCCTATTGTGTCTTTTCTCTGTTTTCTCCTCCCAACACCACAGCCCCTTTAGAAAGAATTCTACTATAAGCTTTAATAACCTGAGGAAATGAGAAAATGTAAAAAGAAAATCTGTTGATGAGAGAGTATATTTAATTATCAAACCAGAATATGACAAGAGGCATTTAAAGATTTTCATAATTGGCCTCAATGTGCTTGTCTAACAGATATAACTGCCGTTTCCCTCTTGATTTCTCACACCTCCACGTTGTGTGCCTGCCCATGCTACTAAATTCTCAAATGGGTTGTTCAGCTTTTTTAGTCCTTTACTTCGTTTCAATTCCCATTTTCATTTATTTTATTATTCCATTCCATTTATTTCAATTCCCATCATAAGGGCTGGCCAGTTATCTAGCCTGCTTGTGTACCTTCTTATTCTCCATTATTTAGTCAGCTCAAACATAACATTTTGCAAGGGACATTTCTCATTTCCCTAGACAGAATTAATTACTTTCTTTTCTAAAGTTGCACAGTACCAAGCCTAGATCTCTACTAGCTCCTATCACATTATACACTCAAAATGTATTCCTTCATTACCTAGCATAATATCTGGCTTATAGTGAGGCATCAGTCAATCTGCACACTGGGAGGGTTTTAAAGAAATACCCCAGAAGTAAATATAAAGGACTGTTATAAACAGTGAGTGGGGAGGAGAATAGTGTTGTGACTTAGAGAAGGCTTCAGAAGAAGTAATGTGCAAAACTAGTCCTTACAAGATAAATTGAATTCTACCAGCTGGAGAATTACAGGATGAGCATTACAAACAGAAGGAATTAAGAGTAATAATTTCTTTCATAAATGCAATTTTTTCTGCCAACAATAGAAATACAGATATCTTAAGTAGAAACATAACTCTCTTAAGAAGATATCTATTTATATCTATATCTACATTTATATCTATATCTATATCTGAATCTATCTCATGGAACCAAAGGCAGGGCTTACAAATGGCCTAACTCAGAAAATAAAACCTTCTGAGGCTCCCTCTTTCTCTCTTTTACTTGAACACCAACTTTCTCTGTTATTATTGTCTACGTGTGTGTAGGATAGGTACAGGGGATGAGATGAAAGACTCAGCTTCGAAAATGAAGTGTGCCAAATAGGAAGCCTTAGAGAACCCATAGGCACGCAAGAACAAGTTTTATCAATAAAAATGAGAGCCCGTCTTCTCAACATTTGTCCCAGAACTAACTGTTTATCTGGCTGGAGGAATGTTTTCATTCCCTGTCACCCATACCTCCTTTGAAATAATCATATTTTTCTCACTAACACCGATCTATATATGACCACCTGTATGAATATAATGTGTTTCTTCTTAAACACCCCCAAACTCTCTCCACTTGTTCCTTGTATGTGCAAGGAAGCCTTTCAGAACCTATCACCTGAGCCTCATTCATCAAACTCTAAACCTAATTAACACAAGTTGGTCAGGGAAGGCTACCACAGCCTTTGTCTTTTCAGCCTCTGATTGTTGATCTTAATTATACGCCTCTCTGCATCAGTCTTGATATATCCTGACTAAGAATTCCTGCTAGTCTTTCAGATGTCTTAGAATTGCATTGTCCAGTATGGTAACCGCTAGCCACACGTGGCTCTTTCAGTTAAATTCAAATTAAATAAAATTAAATAAAATGTCAATCCCTTATTTACATTAGCCACACTTCAAATGTTCAATAGCAAGAACATTCCATTGGTATTGTTTTCCTCAAGAATAGAGGTAATAGCCCCACCTACACTTTCAGCCTCCGAAAGAGCCAGATATGGATTGATTTCTACCTTATTTTTAAGTGCGTCTCTTATATCCTCACAGAGATGTTACCAGGCACTAAAGAAATGATATTTGTAAATATAATTTAAGATGATTATTACTTAACAGTAAGAGATTAATACAGAGTGATATTGGGGAACGCTTTCACCCAATTTCTGATGTTTTCCTCCAGATGAATAGAACTTAACTAGTATAAAAGTCTCATTCTTACTCAGCTTCATCAATTATTTCTATATAGGAAACAGGAGTTACCTAACTTATTAGTTTGATTGGAATGAGAAACTGATCACACTTCTGCATATTCCTTTTTCTTTCCTCTTTTCCTGCATGAAGCATGTGCTCTCAAATACTCTTAGCCATGTGGTGTCTCTCCATGGAGAGGGGGCCTGAGATGGGCTGTTGCCACAGGTGGCCTGGAATATCTGTCAGTATCACTAAGCCCACTAGGCTAGAGTGGGCCACTTTTTCCAATATTCATCCTATCAGTAATAAAGATGATTGTTTCTATCTGTTTTATTCTTTATCTTTTAATTTCTTGAAAACTCAGGTAAAAATGATACTTCTTATTAATAGGACAGCATCAAGCACCAACTGATGAGATCAGATACTTAGAATTTCTTTCTAAAAGAAAAACTTTAAAAGCAAGGTGCTATTATTAATAGAAATATTGCTTCTACACATTGTGTCCATCTATTTGAAGAATGTTTTCTATTTTCCAGACTACAAAGTGAAGTATATTTACTTTTGTAAATAATTGAGAAAATTATCTCCTTGTATAGCATTTTAAATATGTATTTATAAATTTACATACTAGCTCTTTAAGAAATATAAAATTAGTTTTAACTTCTGTCATTTTTTTCCAGGTTATAAAGTATGTAAACATTCTTTGTCCAAACTAAAAAGAGATTGAACATTGGCATTCCATAGTGCATTCTTAGATGCATTCTATAATGTTTTCAAAACATTTGTTGGTGGAGAACTTTCAGCAAATAAAGTCTTTCAGTGGCATGCTATTAGAAGTAATTCTAATTTTTTACATTATGTTATGAAAGTATCAAATATATTAGAATTAACTTAATAAAAATATATTTTATCAAGTAATTTGATTAGAGAAAGAAAGTAGGATATACAGTACTCTGAAAAACTCAGGGCTCCATTTACAAAGCTCAAATTATAATTGCTATTAAATAGTATTAAGTTCCATTGTAAAGTGCATTGGTTGTACAAAATTGGCACTGATGGAGGTAGTGTACTAAAACATTTCAGTAAGGCCTTCTTAAAATTCAATGTCATTGCTTTACAGGCACACCAGTATCACACTTCTCATGTATACTAACTCTTTCATGAGCTAATGAAGAAAGAACAAGCTTTGTAAATGTGAGGTGTTTCTGCAGAGAACAGTAAGTTACCTAACAAGAACCTCTTTATATTAAAAACAAGAAAACCTAATAAATGTATTCACTTTGTGTCTCAATGTTTCCAATTTGAATGTCTGAAGTTTTCTAAGTATATATGAAGGTCCTGAAATTATGCAAATGATTTCTGCAAATCTTACCCCTGCCCCCTTCCATTTTTCTTAAGTCCTTGATGGAGTCACAGGCTACATGCCCTTAAAATTAGGGCTCAGAGAACTTTTTCAGGGTTTCTATATTTAGGATGTTCTGTAAAAACTGGAATACTCTATGCAGTTAAAAATTCAAGAGGTTGCTACTTGTGAAACTGTTAAAACCTGTCTGCTTCTTATGAATCTCTTACAGGGGTTACTTGTTATTGATGATTAAGTCAGGTATTCATAACTATGTAGTCCAAATATTTCATTCTATTTGGCTATGTCAGTAGACATGAAATGCTGCTTATAAATGACAAATTTGTTGAAACATTTTTAGGAGAGAATACTTTAGTGATGGGCATAGTTTCATTCTCCAGGAAATTTTTTTGAAGTCTGTTATTTTATACCACATTTAAAACTTAAATTGGTGACATATAAGTATGAAATAAATTAACCAAATATTTTTCAGATCATTGTTTTATTTTTTGTGCTATAAATAAAATATGCCACTGACACTTTTATGTTTCTGGTGCCTGAGGACAATTCCTTTAGTAAAAGAAAGAAGAAATACATTAGTATAAAATGCATGTTATTAAATATTCACTATCAATTGGCATAAGCACAATTAGGCAAAGAAACATTCAGTAAAATTAAAAACAGTGTGCCTCTTTTAAAAAACAGAACCAACATTTCAATAGAGAGGTTAGTGGTCAAATTAGGTTACAATTACAGCAAGACTAATATGATACTCTTTAAAGTTTTATAAAGCTGACCTTGGGATGCTCAAATCAAAGAGAAGATGATGAAGCAAACTTAATTGGTCTATTTTTTGCTTTCTCATTGCAACCACAGAATTCCTTACGTCAAGGTTTTATTTTTAAATGCATATTTTCTGACATTGGGAAAATAACTAAGATGCATGAAAACTGGAAAAGTATTCAAGATTTTAAAATTTCATTATTTTACTTTCCAGAGAATCTAGAGAAGGAATATTTTAATTAGAAACACATCAAAACACCAGTGGGACAGACTGCTTCCCATGGGAAATGGGGTACAATGAACTGTGTGAAAGTGGTGTCTTTGTCTTTATTTTGCCTATTTTCCCCCTGAAAAAATATGTGGTTGTTTATGCCTCTATAAATTGAACCAGTGCTGGCATAAATATTTAAGCATGCCTAAATGGCTAAAAAGAAAGAATGCCTAACTTCAAATGAAAAGAGTGGTTGTGATTGAATATTATTAGTACAAATTTCAAATCATAGACAAATGTAGGAGAATTTTTCACTTTTGGGGTTTCTTGGGATGTGAAGACCCTTCACTACCTTGGGGGCTGTGATAAAAGGCAAAAACTGTCTGCCATGACTGAAGTTGAAAATGGTTGATACTCTCTTATCCTCCCCTGAAACTAGTCTGTTGTCAAATAACCCCTAATTCTCTCATTTAGAAGTTAGTACTGCAGAGAAACAGGGGCAATGGCAATACCATGCTTCCAAGGATAGCTGTGACCCCAGTTTAATTTCTGAGAAGGCATAGTGTCAAAAAAAAAATAAAAATTTAAGAATTTAAGAATTCTTTTTTTTTTTTTTTATTGGGGGAAAACTACAAAGCATGTGCAGTATAATGTTTACAGTCACAATTTATAGTGAGCTGATTTCCCAAAATATATTACCACTCAAGTTGACTTATCTTGTTGTATTATCCTGGATTAAGCTTCAGCCCATTATTCGAAGTGACCATGGTTTTGAGGCTGCTCTAAGGCAGCCTCATTCTCTGCCCCCAGGGACAAAAGTAGTGAAAATTGCTCTGTAGAATATATTTTATTCTTAAGTTATACACATTTTCAGAAGTAAGTGAATCTATTAGAGTTGGACAATAAATGGTTTATATCTATATTGTTATAAATGCTAAACTGTTTTTCTTCAAATCTGATAGTTTAGACAGCCACTAAATGGATCCTTGTCTCAGTTGATTCATCTTCTCTCTCTCTCTCTCTCTCTCTCTCTCTCTCGCTCTCGCTCTCGCTCTCGCTCTCGCTCTCGCTCTCGCTCTGTGTGTGTGTGTCTGTGTGTGTGTGTATTTTCAGGATTTTTTTTTATTAAACAGGTTTATAAAAAATGTGCAATCAAAATGCTGCATGTTAGCAGCCCCAATTTCTTGAAGGTTATTATTCATTAAATGACAGGGCAGAAAAGAAAATACCATGGCTTATCCCCTGTGCCCATTGACTTTTCTAGGACCAAGGGAAGTACCAGCTTTTCCATAAAGTAATTGCAAACTATTCTTTGCATCCTTGATTTCTCTCTACATTTTATTGCACTTGAAGTATACCACATACAGTTTGGTGGAGGAGGGAGCAAGGAACAGGGAAAGATTTCAGGAGGTGGGTGCACTTGAACTGGGGCATGGAGGAAAATAGGATTTGGCAGGTGGATATAGCAGGTGGGAGCCAGGGCACTCTGTGTATGGCACATGGCTGAGTGCAAAAGGCAAGGAGATCTGGAGTCAGGTCATCTTCAGGGATCAGTTTCTTGAGCAGGCCCTTTGGCTAGAGGACTAGGATGAAAGGGAAGTGTTATCTCCGTGACTGAGAAAATATCTCAAAACCCAGTTGTACAAGGCTCTAGGAGGCCAAATTTTTTAAGGTAAGGTAAAATTGTGATGAGGAAATAGCCGGTAGAGAGGTAGAAACTGAAAAGTTAATAGGGCTGATAGTTGGAATGAGATTCTAGAAGGAAAGGGAATAAAAGAGATCTAGTAGAGAGACAGATAAAGTTGGAAGGGAAGTGAGAAGAAGGTAAAACAGAATAGAAAAGGAGGGCTTAATTTATTTGAAAAATCAAGCAAGTAATGCTGTTTTGTAGTTGATAAAAGAATGCCTCCTAATATTTAGAAATACACAAATTATTTTAAGTGTATCTACTCTGTCAGGGTTTTTATTTCTTTTTCCCTGCCATTTCTTTTTCAGTTTTGGTAAAAGAATGAAAAAAGAATAGCATATGCTGAAAGAAATTAGGTACACAACAGGGACTGAAATAATTTCAAATAATCTTCCTTGTAGCCGGATCGCTATTATACAATAAGAATACATTTGATTCAGAACTTTTATGAAGAACTTGTGCATTTTATTATAACATCTGTTTCTACATTTTAATTTCTCTCCTTCCTTTTATAGGTATTTGCATGCTTTTTTTTTCCAAATGAGAAGACCTTTTGTTTGCCACAAGAAGTCTATTATCCAGAATGTTAGTGGGTTTTCAACTATTAAGATGTAATGATATACCTTGAGTATTTAACTATAAATTTGAAAAATCTCTGTGAACAATCTCAAAGGAATAACTTAGAATGCACTCCTGGTAAATTGGCTCATTTTCCCGTAATTTACTGGAAGTGCTGATATAAGAGCAGTCCTAATGTGAAAAGTACATTAATCCCTGGAGTTACATTGTATGTATTAAATTATTACTCTCAAAGAATAAAATGTATGAGGCCATTTAGCCTTCATTCACACTTGTTACTTAGAATCACAGTAGAGAAACAAATCACTTATCTTTTGATGCACAAAATTAGAAACAATACATTTAATATCTTTTAAAACAAGAGGCACAGTGATGCTCAGTTACACTTTTGCATAACAATTTCTCTTTTCCAAATGAGGACTGTTCTAGTTAGGGGCATGATTCTTCTGGCTTTGTGGAGGCCCATTTCATTCCATTGGTAATTTAAATAGTTTTAGAAACTCATAATGCAGCTTTCTTTCACATCAGTCAAAAAGATTAGTCTGCCTTCTAGCCATGAGCAACTACCCCATTGGGGCATTATTTAAGGATGGTAGTCAACTTGCAGGAGTAGCAGTTGCAGGAGTGTTTAGAATTTTAGGCCTTATTTAGAATTTTGTCTAATTGTGTTTTTCTTCTTTGTCAGGTTACTGAAAGTTATGGAAACATAATTTGTGACATCAGTTGTTTTTTTTTGGTAAGCAGCCATTTATGATTCTGGAAGAGTAAGGTGGATAGGAAGTCCCATTTGAGATTTTAACAACGCTCTCAAACAACAAACTATACCATGGACATTAAGCTGGACCCTTCCAGAGATGACCTGCCTCTCATGGCCAACACCAGCCACATACTTGTGAAGCACTATGTACTGGATTTACATGTGGATTTTGAAAGTCAAGTCATTGAAGGGAACATAGTGCTTTTCTTTGAGGATGGAAACCAATTCAAGAAAGGAAATATCTCCATGAAGGAAGCCTGCCAATTGGAGTCAAATGAATCTTGCAAATTTAGGATGCCTGAACCCTACTGTATTCCTGTGACAAATGCAAGGACCTTCTCATCTGAAATGGAATATAATGATTTTGCAATCTCTAGTAAAGGTGAAAAAGATACTTCTGATAAAGATGGTAACCATGACAACCTGGAACAGGCTTCTGGGATTGCTAGCTCAAAGTACTGCTGTGACACAGGGAATCATGGGAGTGAGGATTTTTTGCTAGTGTTGGACTGCTGTGATTTATCTGTGTTAAAAGTTGAGGAGGTGGATGTTGCTGCTGTGCCAGGTATTGAAAAATTTACAAAGTCTCCCAAGCTCACAGTTGCTTCCGAGGAACTCAGGAATCAGATTGTACATGAACTTGTGACTCTGCCTGCGGATCGTTGGAGGGAGCAGTTAGACTACTATGCTCGCTGCAGCCAGGCTCCTGGCTGTGGGGAACTCTTCTTTGACACGGACACTTGGAGCTTACAGATCAGGAAGACAGGAGCTCAGACAGCTACTGACTTTCCTCATGCTATCAGGATATGGTACAAAACCAAACCCGAGGGGCAGTCAGTTACGTGGACTTCAGACCAGTGTGGCAGGTAGGTTACCTGAGTGCTCCACAGTCCCATGCCTATTAATCTTGTACACTGCAAGGATGTTCTCAGACAAGGGACCAACTCTGCAGAGATGCTCCTGTTTATTCTGTGACATTACCTAAGTAGCCTCAAATCCTTAGATCCATGGTGAAGCAGGTAAATTCCCAGGCATGCTGAACCCTTAATAGGATTACTTAAGTCAGGATGAAAAGATTACTTCATTAAGCCCCTTTATTTCTGAGTTAGGAGATTGAAAGCCATGCTTAATGATGACATCCTCAGGCTGCCTCTGCACTGAGATCTCTGCTAGTGACTTCCAGTGTTGTAGATGCGAGTGATGTGTCTCTGAGTGAATATTTTCTCAAAATTCCTTCATAGTTCCCCTGAGAGAACTATGCTGCAAAGTTGGGTTGGTAAGAAGCCTGGCAAAGTGCTTTCAAATAAAGCCAGCTCTGCTTTGTGACTTTCTTACTGTATCTGTCTCTTGGCAGCTGTGCCTCCGTGGACTTTGTCAATTGTTGTGTAAGGTGAACCCCCAAAGCATTGAAAGATCTGTCGTGAGGAGTGTAACAGGCAGTCCTGCCGAGACTGCATACTGACTTCTGTGGATGTGATTCTTGGTATTTGGTACCAAGAAGACCCCTGGTTTTTAGTTCACGAAGAAGGAATTGATGAGGCATCATTTTCTAGGGGATACATTTATGCAGCCATCTGTCCTTTTCTTACTGTCCTTCCTCTAACAGTTCAGATTTTTTAAAATTTGAGAATTTTAAAATTTGATCTCATAATTTTACCTATTTCTTTCTGCTAACGTACTGTGAATCAATATGGTAATTATTGCAGAGCTTGGAGGGAGGAATGTTGATCTCTGTCAGCTGGATGTGAGAGCCTTTTTTTGTAGCATTGGATTCCCTTTATTGAAGCAGTGGTTTTTGGCAATTGCTTACATCACTTCCTCAACAACTCCCCCCCCTTTCCCCTGCCAGTCAAACCTTTTAGATTTTTTTTTTCAAAGCATTACTTTGACTTTGAGCTCTAATTATCCCATTCCTTGCCTCTAATCTTACCTCCTGCTCTGGTCTCCCACCCTGCTCAGAATGAGTTCACTTCCTGTCTTCTGCAAGAGTGTGAGGCAGCCCTTGGGAAATTGCAGGGTTGGTACAAACTTACTTCTTACTACTTACTAAAAAGCATAGTGATTTATTTATAGAGTAACTTATTAGAAATAACCTATTAGATGTTCTTTGGAGATCATGAGGGAAAGAAACAGGTGTTCTTATTGTATCTTCACATTTTTTGAAATTATTAAAGATACAAATTTCAATAAAATTTAACAAGATACCGGTGAATATTTAACTGGGAAATTGTAGTTTTTATACTCCGGATATTTCATTTTTGAACTAGAATAATGGGGAAAAAGAAACTATTGACATTATTTGGAAGAAATATTAATAGCCTCAAACATGACTGTCTCCTAAGGGCTCACTATTAAAAAAAAGAGATTAGACTTATGAATTGAATTATGTGCAAAAGTGTTGAGTAAGAATGAGTTATGGATAAATGCTCATGTCTATAAAGAAACTAAAGAGGTTATTGGGCACAATTTGCTCCTTCAAAGAGTGAATTTACTCTTGATATCTCCTTTTCTGATAATTCAGTAAAATGCATGATCACAGTAGCAGTTTAAACTGTATCCTTGGAAGTTTGTGATTATATGTTAGTATGTTAATATCATTGATGCAACCTTACAAGGATAAGAAATGTCATTTTTAAAAAGGAATCCTAGGCCGGGCTTGGTGGCCCACGCCTGTAATCCTAGCACTCTGGGAGGCCGAGGCGGGCGGATCGCTCAAGGTCAGGAGTTTGAAACCAGCCTGAGCAGGAGCGAGACCTCGTCTCTACTAACAATAGAAAGAAATTAATTGGACAACTAAAAATATATGTTAAAAAAAAAATTAGCCGGGCATGGTGGCACATGCCTGTAGTCCCAGCTATTCAGGAGGCTGAGGCAGAGGACCACTTGAGCCCAGGAGTTTGAGGTTGCTGTGAGCTAGGCTGACGCCACGGCACTCACACTAGCGCAGACAGCAGAGTGAGACTCTGTCTCAAAAAAAAAAAAAATCAGTAGCATTTCTATACACCAATAACAAACTAGCTGAAAAAGAAATCAAGAAATAGTTTCAAAAAATAGTAATAAATTTAAACAAGAAGGTGAAAGATCTCTACAATGAAAACTACAAAACACCGATGAATAAAATGGAAGAAGCCACAAAAAAACGGAAAGACATCCCATGTTCATGGATTGGAAGAATTAATATTATTAAAATGATTGTACTAACCAAAGCAGTCTACAGATTCAATGCAATCCTTATCAAAATACCAATGATATTTTTCACAGACATGTAAAAAACAATTCTAAAATTTGTGCAAAAGACCCAAACTTAAACAGACCAATAACAGGTAACAAGATTGAATCAGTAATTAAAAGATTTTGAGCAAAAAGAACAAAGCTGGAGGTATCACACTACTTGATTTCAAAATATACTATCAAGCTATAGTAAGCAAAACAGCATGGTTTTGGTATAAAAATAGGCACATAGACCAGTGGGACAGAATAGAAAACTCAGAAGAAAATTTATTTATGTACGGTCAACTGATTTTCAACAAAGTTGCCAAGAGCATACACTGGGGACTTTCCAGATATTGGAAGCCTCTTCAATATATGGTACTGGGAAAACTGGATATCCACATGCAGAAGAATGAAACTAGACCCATATCTCTCACCATACACAAAAATGGATTAAACTACAAAAAACTCAAAATAGATTAAAGATTTAAATATAAGACCCAAAACTATAAAATAACTACAAGAAAACATATGGGAAATGCTTCAGGACATTCTTCTTGGAAAAGATTCTAGGAATAAGACCTGAAATACACAAGCAACAAAAGTAAAAGTAGACAAATGGGATTATATCAAACTAAAAAGCTTCTGTCCAGCAAAGAAAACAATCAACAGAGTAAAGAGACAACTTGTGGAATGGAAAAAAAATTTGAATATTCATCTGACAAGAAATTCAAATAACAGCAAAAAGCAAATAACTCAATTTAAAAATGAGCAACGGATCTGAATAGACATTTCTCAAAAAAAGACATACAAATGGCCAAAAAGTATATGAAAATATCCTCAACATCACTAATGATCAGGGAAATGCAAATTAAAACCATAATGAGATATCATCTCATCCCAGTTAATATGACTGCTATCAAAAAGACAAAAAATAGCAAGCACTGACAATGAGGCAGAGAAAAGGGAACTCTTATACAGTATTGGTGGGAATATAAATTAGTACAGTTATTATTGAAAGCAGTATGGAGTTTCCTCAGAAAACTAAAATTAGAACTACCATATGATCCAGCAATCTCACTGCTGAGTATTTATCCAAAGGAAACAAAATCAGTATATTGAAGCGGTATCTGCATGCCCCTGTTTACTGGAGTACTATTTACAATAGACAAGATATGGAATTGACCTGAATGTCCATTAACTAATGAATGGATAAAGAAAATGTGGTATATACACATAATGGAATACTATTCAACCAGAAAAAAGAATGAAATCCTTTGTGGCAACATGGATAAGCCTGGAGGACATATGTTATGTGAAACAGGTCAGATACAGAATGATAAATATTACATGCTGTCACTCATGTGGAAGCCAAAAATTTGAGTGCAAAGAAGCAGAGTAAAATAGTGGTTACTAGAGGCTGGGCAGGGGAGGGATAGGGAGAGGTTCGTTAATGGATACAAAATTACAGCTAGATAAGAGAAATAAGCTCTACTGTTCTAAAGCATTGTATGGTGACTATAGTTAACAATCATTTATTTTATATATATATATATATATTTTTTTTTTTTTTTGAGACACTGGGCAACTCACTTTGTTGCCCAGGCTAGTGTGCCATGGTGTCAGCCTAGCTCACAGCAACCTCAAACTCCTGGGCTCAAGCAATCCTTCTGCCTCAGCCTCCTGAGTAGCTGGGCCTACAGGCATGTGCCACCACACCCGGCTAATTTTTTCTATATATTTTTAGTTGTCCAGCTAATTTCTTTCTATTTTTAGTAGAGATGGGGTCTCGCTCTCGCTCAAGCTGGTTTCGAACTCCTGACCTTGAGCTATCCACCCGATTTGGCCTCCCAGAGTTCTAGGATTACAGGCATGAGCCACCACGCCCGACCCATTTATTTTATATTTTGAAATAACTAGAAGAGAGGATTTTGAATGCTACCAACACAAAACAATGATAAATGTTAGAAGTTACAAATATGCTGATTACCCTGATTTGATCATTACACATTGCATGCATGTATCCAAATATCACTCTGTACTCCATAAATATGTATAATTATTATATGTCAAATAAAAATTAAAATTAATTTAAGTAAATACTGCTTTACTACAGTATAATGAAGACATTTATAGATCAGTTTCATGTATGAACATAGATATAATAATCTTAAACTAAAATATGCACTAAAAAACCATCATAATTAATTTAGGTTTATCTTTGGAATAGAAGAATGAGTGAATCAGACATTCTATAAACAAAATTAATCACATTAATGAGCAAAAATAAAAAACCACCTGATCATCCCAGATGCAAAACATTGTTTGACAAAGTTCAATACTTACAATTTGAAAAAACTATAAAAACTAAAGGTAACTGGTGAAACAATTAAGTTAAAAGAACAAAATGTAAGGTAATACCTTTGTAACCTAGGGCAGGGAATGACTTATTAAACAAAACTTCAAAAGCATAAATCACAAAGCAAAAAAAAACAATTGAGCTAAATTACACCAAAATTAAGAATTTTACTTCAATGGAGGGCACTATGCACAAAGCTAATAGACATCTACCAAGATGGAGAAGATTTTTGTGGCATCTAAATCAACAAAGGATAAGTTTTTTTAATATACAAAGAGCTCCTAAAAATGGATAAGAAAAAGGTAATAACTCCAATAAATAAAATGAGTAAGGCAACTTTACAGAAAAGGAAACCCAGAGCATAAGTCAAGATTCTCAAAATTATTAGTAATCAGCGAAATATAAATTCAAATAATTAGTTTGGCAAAAATAGATAGTTGAATAATACCAAGTATCCGTGAGGCCATGGGGACACAGGGACATGGGGACTTTTAGGCACTGCTGAAGCAAGGATAGGCTGTAGGCTAATTTGTCACTACTTAGTCTTACTAACTAGCTAATTTTCATATGAATCAGCAATTCCACTCCTGGGCAAATATCCTAGAAATTATCCTTTGGGTCTATAAAGGGACATGTATGACCATGTTCATTGCAACATGGGTTAAGGTGGCTGGAATTTATATGTAAATTGGCTATTTATCACTATGAGAGTGGATAGAAAAAATGTGATGGATACATACCATGGAATAATGTAGCAGTTAAAAGCAAAGAATTACGAAAGATTACATTGTACCCCACAAATATACCTAATTATTATTTGTCAGCTAAAAATAAATAAATTTAAAAGAAAAAAGATGCAAAGAACTAGATGCACACGTGTTTGGTGAAAAAAGTTGGAAGTAGAAGGAGATACATACTACAATACCATTTACAAAAATTAAAAATTTATGCACATACAAAATGCATACATTTCAAGAACATATTGACTTAAAAGTATATGTATAAAGCACACTCACCTGGCTGGAGGGAAATGGTAGTGGTATGAGAATACAATGGGATACATAACTAGAGGAAGGAAGGGAGGGAAGAAGGAAGGAAGGAAGGAAGGAAGGAAGGGAGGAAGGGAAGGAGGGAAGGTGCATTAGTTACTTACTGTTACAATAACACTGCATAATAATTATTAGAATTTCAGTGATTTACAGCAATAAACATTTGTTTCTCACATATCTGAAGGACAGCTGAGAGTTGGCTTATCTAGGCTGGGAACTTGGTCACACAGTACAGATTTGTTCCAGGTCTGTTTCATATGTTTCTCATCCTTCTTAGACTAGTGGTTACCTAACGTATGTTCTTGGGCATGACCTCACATGTTAATGTAATGGGACCAATATCCTGTTGACCAAAGCAAGTTATATAGCTAAGCCCAAAGTCAAGTGGCAGGAAGAATGTCTCATCCACCAAGAGGCCATGGTAAGGGTATGGATTTATGATAACACTCTAGAGAAGTTAAATATTTGGAAGCAGTAATTCCATCTATCATAATGTTAGACAGATGGATAGGTAGGTAGGTAGGCAGGTAGATTTATGTTACATGTGTGCATATGTGTATACATAGATAGATACAAACATTCATTAATAAAAAACAAAGATGAGCCTTGCATGAACAAATAATGACAAGAAGCCATAAACTAAGGAATATGCTTAATCAACCCTGCACGTGTAAGGCACAAAAAAACAAAAAAACGAAGCCAATACACCAAACCACCCTAGGAACAGAAGGGAACAAACAGTAAGTGAACAGGAAGTTCAGACTGAGTATCAGAGGTGGCACTGCAAATGACTTTAATTAGTCATCACCATACTCATTATAGGGAACAAGAGTACAAAGAAAATGCATTACCCTCTTTTTTGGAACCTGTTTTTTCCTACCAGGTTTTTTCTTACAAGGTTAAGTGGACTCCACCTTGCTAAATAGAGCTATGATTGCTTCTGTTCTAAGCTGTGCTGCAACATAGTAAGAATGTGTAAAATTTTGGAGTTCTAATATGAAGTGAGATGAGACCCACTCCAACTCTGCTCCATTCTGAGCTGCTTAATGTACTAAAGTCAGCTCTTTGCCATTTAATGTATATTTAGCATATTGGAAGAAAAATCACACAAGGATTTTACATAGGGGATGTTACTGGAAATCTATTAATGAAAAAAAAATTTGGTGGATATGACCACATCTAAATTACAGACCTCCATTTATTGATAGACAAATCAGCAAAATATTGAGAAAAGATCTTTGCAGAGCAATGTGGCATTGATATCTGGATTGTATAACCAAATTTGTAAACAAACAAGAGAAAGACAAGAGATCCAAAAGAAAAAAAAATGGTCAAAGCACATGAACAGGCAATTGACAGATGGGAATTTTGAAATAGCTATTGTGTGTATGAAAGATATACATCCTCATTAGTAATCACAGAAATGCAAATTTTTTATACAAAATGAGATACCATTTGTACTCACCAGATTGGTAAAAATTAGAAAGTGCTGGCAAGGACCTAAGGAAGTTTCATTCTCACCGGTGGTGAATTATAAATTGGTAAAAACATTCTGTATAGCAATCTGGGAAGTACTTAGTGAAATAAAGTATGAGTATACCATCCCGACTCAGAAATTCCTTTCCTAGGAATACACTCTCGAGAATCTCTTGCTCAGCTCCACAAGGAAGCAGGCTCATAGAGGATTATTGTAGAATTATTTGTGGTACAATATAGTTGGAAACAACCTAAGTATCCACTAGAGAATCTAAGTAACCCCTAGATATCCACTAGGGAAATGAATAAGTAAAACTTGCTGCATGCAAGAGTTAGAAATGGTATATACATGTGTTGGAATAATCTGAAGGCCTTGGAAGCAAGAACTAGATTTATGTAGAGAAAAACATATAGTTCTCAAAAACACTACATTAGATAAAAAGTAAGAAATAAAATGAGATTCACAGCACATTACCATCTACAAAACTTTTAAAAATATACATAAATGACACTATATATTCTTCTAAATAAATGCTAATATGCCAAATAAACACATGGAAGGTAGATTAGAAGAAACCTGTAAAATACATTTGAGAAGGTGTTGATGATAGTGCCAAGGGGTTATTGGGGATGGAGATGAAGGGGGAAACAAAACAAAGGAAAACAAAATAAGATAGGGCTTTGCAAGGATAACAGTGTTCAATTCTGTATCCCTAAGCTAATAAACAAATCGCAATTGGGTCTCTCCAACAATTCTCTCTACTTCTTTAAAAATTGCTATGATCACAAACTATGTTTTCAAGTTCTTGAAGAAGTCCAGCATCAGAAAGCACACTAAAATTGAAGAAAACAATGCCATTTATAGATTCTCTTGGCTAATCATTCATTTATATGCAGTAGTGAGACAGTGCTGATCTAGATAGATAGTCTATTGGTTTTTAAATGTTTACTGCCGATGAGGGATTGAACAATGGCATTTGTGTAAGTGAAATTGTTTTTCTCTTTGTTCATGCACAGTGATCATCATTTGAGGACTAAACACTTACCAAATAACTCCACATTTCTGACCAAATAGCTGATTGCCAGGAAATGAGCAGGCTGAAAACATTCCCACACAGAGTCAGGCAGTTCTCTCTGTCTTTTTTTTTTAAACAAACAGAGACATCAAGAAGGGCATGAACCATAAGCAAGGAGAAAGTTCAGACAGAGCATCAAAGGTGGCATCTTGAATAATTTTAATGAGTCATCTTCCTACTCATTACAGGGAACATTAGTGTAATGAGATTTCATTTCCCTTTTTATTCGGAACCTGTAAATGTGCTATTTACTAATACAGATAAATGGAACTCATGCTGCAAAATCATGCTATGATGCAGTCCTCTCCCAAGCTCATCTCCAACACGGGCAAGCCAGGAGTATCTAATGCTCTGGAGTGCTAATATAAAGTGAGATGTGACCCTTTTACATCTGGCTCTACTCTATTCTGGGCTGCTTAATGTACTAATGCCAGCTCTTTGCCACTGGAAGTATATTTAGTGTATTGGAAGGAAAACCAAAAACAAGTATTTTACATAGGAGCTAATCTGCTAATTACATGGGTATCCAAAAGTCAGACAGTAAGGGATAGTGAAAACAATATAATTAAATAACTTCAATGAGGCAGGAAGACTACAGAAGAGGGGTGTGCCTCTGAGACAGGATGCTGCATACATTTTATCAGAGAAGGAGATCTAAAGAAAAATTTGATGCAGAAGCACATTCACTTTCAGAAGATTGATGGGAGTTAATAATCCCAAACCTCCCCCTTGACCTTAGTGTTCAATTTTCACGGAGAACTCAAAAAAACAGAATGGCGAGGAAGATCAGGGAGGAATTAACTTTTGGCAACATTCCAGGTCAATTCTTCCAATTCCTGAGGCCTGGGAATGGAGACCAGCCATGAGAAATTCAAGATCCCTAAGAATGATATTGTTCAAACACCAATTATTTTCCATTAAATTTTTTGCTGTCAACGTAGCATTTCCATTTGCCGAAGTCTTCCAGGACATTTCTGAAGCTGCTCAAATGATGCCTCCACCATTACCCCCAGGTCCCAGATGGTGAGGTTGAGGGGTTAAGTGAGTAGCCCCAGGCCACACACTTCATTTCCAGGCATCAGGTGCCAATATGGGATTATCTCTCCAAGTTTCTGACTCTTTGTACAGCAAATAAACCTTTCTAGAGTGAAACACATCATATGGCCTCTGCCATTTATACAATATGAGAAACTCTTCTGAGCAGTGTAGGCCTCTTGGGATGTAACATCTACCCTTAGAGGTACCCAGCACACGTTCATCTATGACTCCCCTGCCTAATGTGGGGTATGCATTATGTTTATTCAGCAGCAAGTACAGGAGGCTTGTTCAAAGCACTGGCATTGAGTGGGCACCAGACCACCCAGGTCACTAACAAGATTGAGATATGTCATGAGCAAATATAGTGTGCTTAAAACATGCCTTGTGCTATTTAAGGAGCCAAACAAACTGCTTTCTACCCTGAGAAGGCAGCATGATGTGGACAGGAACAGTACTGACCTTGGAATTAGACTTGGTTTGATCTTGTGCTCCAAGCTGGGTGAACTTGAGCCTCATTTTCCATGTCTATAAAAGAGAGGAGGGGGTACTAATTCTATAGGGTTTTTATATGTTATAGGTTGAATTGTGCCCACTGTCCTCAAAGGCCTAACTGCTAGTACCTCAGAATGTGACCTTATTTGTGAATAGGATCTTCGCGGATGTAGTCTTGTTAAGATGAGGTCATTAGGGTAGGTCCTAACCCCATTTGACTGGGGTCCTTATTAAAAGGAGAAATTTGGACACAGACACAGAAGGAAGATGATGTGAAGAGACACAGGGAGAAGGCCAAGTGAAGACGGAGGATCAAAGTATCGAATTTATAAGGCGAGGAAAGCCATAGATTGCTGGCAAACAATTGGAAGGCAGGAAGAGGCAGTGGAAGGATCCTCAGAGAGAGCATCACTCTGCCATCACCTAATTTCAGACTTCTAGTTTCCAGGACTGTGAAACAATAAATTTCTGCGATTCTAAGCCATCCAGTTTGTACTACTTTGTTGTAGTAGTCTTAGGAAATTAATACATTAAAAATATCAAAAGCAATTATTTATGTAAAGCGAAGAATAGGCCCTTCAATTAATTCAAGTTCTCTTCTTCAAAGCAAACGATTTATACATTGGTATGCAGACAAACACTGCTCACTTTCTCTCTTGAACTCCACTATGATCTGACCACAGGGCAGATGGATCTTTGAGTATGCTAGCGCAGGCTTAAATTCTACAAATCAGTGCCAGAAATTATCTGGTTTCCTGGGGGATCTCTGGGTTGGAAAGGACTGAGAGCTTAGCCCAAAATTCCTATGTCTGAACTAGAACAGAGGAAACTCCTACCTGGAACATAAACTGCCATTTATTGGGAAAAGCTGAGATGCTTTTCTCCAAGGGACACTGGGATATAGTGTCAGGCCCAGCCTAATTTTTACACCCTGAGTCCCTTCTACCCCATAGCTGGGGCTCTTAATACTCACCCATGGACTTGGCCCTGGCCAAGTTTCTGGGACCCGATCACCCCTGAAAGAGTATCGCTGCACCATTTGATGCAGTGGTGGAGAATGGACTCTGCAGCCAGACTGCCTGTGTTTGATCACAACTCTGCTACTTGCTGTGCGTCTTTGGGCAAGTTACTCTCTAAGCCTCAGTTTCCTCCTCTGAAAAATGGGCATGATGATAACTGTATGCAATTCGTAGGGTTGTAATGAAGATTCATTAAGTTAACTCAACTAAAGCATATGGATTAGTATCAGGTACCTGGTATGTCTTTTACTGTTTCTGCTATTGTCAGTAAGACCTAGTCCCCGGGGTCTGCTCTCCAGGCCCTGCTCTCCAAGCCTGGCAGCTGGCTCCCAACCTAAGACCTGAAGCCTATGTCTTGACAGCTTGCCTAATACTTAATTTCTCTAGAACTGGGACCTGAATTGGACTCTCTCTGCATCCTCCGCCATTGTCAGGGAAGGGAGCCTGGTGTCTGTGACTTTGCTGTCTCCCCCAAGACATCCCTGATGTTATTCGCCTACTAGGATGTCTGAATGCTTTGAACTCTCTACCCCCGAGCTCCACTCTCCCATGGTGTCATCTTGTGACCCTCTGTGTTAACCCCTCCAATCATGGCAAATGGTTGGCTGTCACCTGCTGCCTGCCAGCCAGAATGGACTTGCTTCACATCTCAGCAGCTGGACTGCCCCTGAAAAATCTACCCAGACACCTGCAGACAGGCAGGTTAATGGAGCCGTGTCTAACTGTGGGGCTGGATGTGTCTACACCCCACCCAAATGGAATTTGCTTATGTTGACCACAAAGCAGCCAAAGCATAGAGATATGTGGGGAATAGATGGGCACTCGACAGTGTCTATCTAATAATGACAAACCCACCATTCACAGGTGTTGCATTTGTCCCAAATCATAAAATTAAGCAGAAGGAAAGGAAATTCAACATTTGGAAGAACTTTACAAAAGTTTTTCTCATTTTGCCACATTTATTCTCTCTAACTGCTTCAGTGAGTGGTATTTAGAAGAAAATCAACAAAAAATACAAAAATCAAAAAAGTCTAATCCCTTTCTGTTCCTCCTCTCCCATGTTGACTGTAACCCTAAGGTATTAGTCAAATTTTATAAATCAAAGAGCTGAAAGAGCAACTGTTAAACCAACATTTGCCAAGTACTAATTATGTTTCAAACTCTGCTAAGAGCTTCGCACAAATGGTATAATTGAATTTTCATAATAAACTTGTAAATTAGGTACTAGCCCTTTATTCTCCCATCCAAGTACTAACCGGGGCCGACCCTGCTTAGCTTCCGAGATCAAACGAGATCGGGCGCGTTCAGGGTGGTATGGCCGTACACCTAGCCCTTTTTTCTTTACAGATAAGGAAACTGAGGCACAAAAGAGGTTAAATAACTTGACCACGATTCAAAATCTACTGTACATGAGATTTGAACCTAAATCAAAATCCAGACCCTGCACGCTAAGAAATTAAACTCTTCTACACTCTTTCTTCCTTTTCCAATTGATTTTGGCTCCTACAGCATGATGGTGTCCAACTAAGCATGCGCCTTTCAAACGTATTCAGTGACATTTGCTTGTGAGAGCCACAGCCAGCAAACACTACTCTCATTGTCCCCAGCATAATGCAAAGTCACCATGGCCCCTGGCAGCAGAGGCAGCAAGTTCCTTTTCAATTTCATTAACTTACCTTGGGAGAGGCTGGGACGGTGAAAACACTAGAACTGGTTCTCCCAGCCAGGGGCCAGCCTGGCCTGTGGACCGAGGCAAAATGTGATAGGGACTTGCCTTAGGTGGCAGTTTGCCTCTAGATGAGATAGGCCCTGAACGGTGATCTTTGGGGATTTCAAATATATTGATGAAAAGGGAAGTGGTGGAGGGACCTTGGTGAAAATTTTAGGAATGTAGACAGGACATTAGTGGCCAGAGCTTCCACCCCCAAATCATAGAAAATGGCTTTAGGAAGTTGAGACTCAGCCCCTGTTCCTGTTTCCTCCCCATAAATCTACCCCTAAGTAACCCTCATGGAATTGGAGCGGTTGTTTTCTCCCTGGCAATAACGGGAATTCCAACTACAGGCCAATTAGAGCACACCCAGAACTGCCAGTAAAATGTTTCACTGACTTGACTTTATTGGTTTTATAAAACAAGTGAAAGGAATCAGAGACAGTGCAAGATCCTCGCCAAGATGCGGAGTCTCCGTTCGAAGCAGATTGCAGGGCACCGTGTGGGCCTGCGAGGTGCTTTTACCTAACGCCATCTGCGCGGGGCCCTGTGGTCTCAGGAAGCCCAGCTCACGACACAGACCTGAGAGTTAGCCTCTACTTCCCTGAATATTTGACCTGTGTTTTTGATGGATTCACTTGGTTTTCCTGGGTCTCAGTTCCTCTGTTTGTCACTTTCAGGGGATGACCTTTTTATCCCAGACTCAGGCTTAGGTGTAACTTAAGATTTTAGAGGATGGCCAGACACTTAGAAATGCAAGGAGTGGTCTTCATGCTTTTTCTCTCCCCACATTAGACTTTTGGGTTGGTGGTTGAAGCCTAAGCATAAATTATCTTTGCTCTCACTGCGAGCGGTGTGCGTGCGTGAGCGCACGCGTGTGTTTGTGAATGCGCGTGCCCAGTATGTCTGTCTCCCTTTCATTCTTTCTTTGTTCTCCCCCAAGGCTTCCGTGAGAGCAGCGAACAGAATGGAACGTTCTTGTCCAGCCCCCTCCCCCTCCCGGGACAGGGATGGACCACTTACTACCAGTCCCCCTCCCCCATCCTCATCAGGGCAGTCGATGAAATGAAAGCCGAGGAAGAGTGATTCGATTATTAGCCTGACCTTTGCCAGTGCCGCAAAGCGTGTAGGTCCACGTGCTTTCCTCCAATCCCCCTTTGGGGCATTTCTGATCGCGTCCCCACAGGAGCCCTCCTGCGGCTCGGTTGAATCAGCCTCGGTGGGCTGGATGTGGTTCAAAGCGGAGCGGACCCTCCTCCCTTCCCCCCAAGCCTGCCTTTATCGCGCATCGTGTTCATTGCAAACAACAATTACCGACGGCAATCAGCTGTCCAGAACAAGGACCTTAGATTTTGCTCGGCTTTCCTGCCAGGGCGCATGAGCAAACTTCACTGTGCTTCAGCACAATAAAGTGCATTTGAAAATCCCCTTTTAGAATTCTGGAAAGCATCACCCTTGCCACTTCCTCATGACCTGTAGGACCGATTCCCCTCTTGATTAGATTGTATTTGCCTCTTGGGTAGAGTATAAATCACGGAGAGAGAAAACTGGTGTTTAAGAAAACTGTCACTTTGTCCATAATTTTTGACAATCCTGTTGTTTGCTTAGGAATATTTTACCATACGGCCACTCTTCAACATGCAATTATTGGGTTATAAGGCTGCAGGTGGCTTAAAAGTTGTCAATATTGAAACAAAAGCAAGAATAAAATATGAAACGAGAGAGGAGAAAGGGTGAGAAGTTAAGACTCCATTTAAACCACTAGAGGAGTTGGAAAGCCGACTTACCAAAATAGCAGTATCAAAAAAAATCTGAAAAACAAATTCGCCACCAAACAGTTTCTACTGCTCCATTTATTTCAACTAGTGTGGTATTAATAGAACGCCTAACTGCAGGGAGTAGGAAAATAAATGTATTCTCACTCACAAGGGAATGACTAAATGACTCACAAATGCAAAAATAAATAAATGGCTCCCTATGAAAATCTGAAACTGTATTACCCCAACTGAAACAACTAAGCTTCTTAACTGTAACCTAACATGTTAAATTCAATCAGTTTTATTTGAGGCCATAGATAGATCGAGCGATCAATCTCCATTATCCTGGGCTTTTTTTCATCTTCATAGTGCTATTTTTCTTCCTATGAGACATTTCAGTTCATTTCCTTGAGCCTTCTTCAGTTTAATGGCTGATTTTCAGACAAAAAAAAATCCCCCCTTCCTCTAGAGGGAACGGAGAAAAATAGAGCAACGAAAAAAATTTAAGAAGGGCATGTCTTAATTCTATGTAGTGAAGAGAAGGAGGACACAGTGTGAGAAAAAGATAACAGGTAGATAAATAATGTATATTACAGTTTGTTTCAAACGACTGTTAAATGTTAACAGGTGCTGCCTTCTGACACTATAAAAAGATCAACTTTTTGTCTCCTTTATAATTTGTGAACAGGTAGGCCCTGAGGACCTGAATGAGGTCATGCCAATTAACTCACTGATTCCTGCAATCAGAGTGATAATGACATCCTTAGCAACCATCCTATCACTATGACACCAGCTCACTGCTAAAAAATCCCTGTTCATCTGCAATGGTTGTAAGTTAGGTGGCCAAAGCTGTGATCCTGAAATCTATAGGGTGAGGATTTACGTTAACCACGTTGCTTCCTCCAACCCCCTTATCTAGGGGCATGACATTTCTCTTCTCTCAAAAGAGAAATAGTGAGAAAATAAAATTTTCATTGGCCCTGAAAACTAAGGATTGAGTCTTTCCCGAAACCTTGTATAAATCACTAGTTGGCTCTTTGGAATCAGTCTCTATTAAGGGAAGCTAATGAACTTTATCTTTCAACTTCACCCAGCCTGATTATGCTGTACGTACAGCATGTTACTGGACAGCCTTCATCAATAGATATTAGTATTTTTTTTTTTTTTAGACACAGTCTCACTCTGTTGCCTGAGCTTGAGTGCCGTGGCGTCAGCCTAGCTCACAGCAACCTCAAACTCCTGGACTCAAGTGATCCTTCTGCTCAGCCTCCCGAGTAACTGGGACTACAGGCATGAGCCACCATGCCCAGCTAATTTTTTCTATATATTTTAGTTGGCCAATTAATTTCTTTCCATTTTTGGTAGAGACAGGGTCTCACTCTTGCTCAGGCTGGTCTCGAACTCCTGAACTCAAACAATCCTCCCGCCTCAGCCTCCCAAAGTGCTAGGATTACAGGCGTGAGCTACCGCGCCCGGCCTAGATATTAGTATTAATAGTGACGTCACAGGATGGGAACTGATACTCCAAAGGCAGCTAAACAAAAACCATCAGCAACATCTAAGGTTTCTTAACGCTAGGTACTTGTACACATTTTACTTCCCTGGAGATAGATTGAATATATATAACAAACAAAATGAGACCAATCAAGAACATATAGTCAAAAAATATCTTTGGTGGGCAAATTTCTCTCAATAAACTTCTCCAGTTATAATCATTTCAGATTGAGCCAACATTTATGATACTGAACCTCTTGAATCTGCCCCTCATTATATTGGGTACTTCGGAAAATCCGTAAGAATCTAAGACACTTCAGTGTATCCTTATCTTCAACAAAGTAAAAATCTACTTGGGGAGGGAGAGAGATCTGAACAACAACAACAACAAATCTACTGGGAAGATAAGTCTTTATGGTATCGGGTCTTCATGGCCATAGTCTTTTCCTTAAAAGGCTTCTGACAGTATATTGAAATAAATAGTAAAATAAAAGAAAGGAAGGAAAGAAGAAGGTAGGGAGGAAGGAAAGAAGGAAAAAAGGAGCAACCAGTCTGAAAAGCAGCCAGGACTGAAGAGTAACTCAGCACACAGGAGAGTGAAGAGAAGGTGGTTCATATGCACCTCAGGGCTGTGCGGTTGATCACCGGGATGAAATGCTCTTTACTCAACTCTTCACTTGTTCATTTAATATGAAAATAACTTACTTTGTACTTTTTCATTGTGTGTATTCCTCCTCTATCCCCAACCAGGAACTCTGTCCATCCTAAAATAGTGTTAGCACAAGGTGGGGTCTCAACAAATTTGCT
Organism: Lepilemur ruficaudatus; assembly: GCA_963574885.1. Lineage (NCBI taxonomy): Eukaryota > Metazoa > Chordata > Mammalia > Primates > Lepilemuridae > Lepilemur > Lepilemur ruficaudatus. Next base: position 43,032 of record CAUYRT010084777.1, read on the forward strand.
GAATGAATGAATGAGTTAGTTTCAGGCAATGAAAACTGCATATTGGAAGACAGAGTCTGGGCCGTGGAACTGAAGTCTGGGCTATGCTCTTAGATCCCCTAAGTAATGATGACAGTGTCAGCAGGCCTAGGACTTCAGAAATGATTTGCGCAGCCCATGTTATCTGTAATGTCAGCAGTTACCATATATTTCTCATTGAAAGATATCAATTCTCCCTTTTCCTAATTGATTCCAGTAACATAGATACCCTGAGTGCTGTATACAGCTCACTGATTGCTGGGCAAACATTATTGAAGTGTCAATATTTGCTCTTTTTCCTAGAGCATCATTGTCAAAAAGACTGCATTTCATTTGGGGACATGTCTCTTATATTTAATGCATGGAGAGTGCTGATACATACTAAATCTTCATTTTATTATTCTTTACCCTTGCTGTGTCGCAGGGATGGCTTCACTTACAAGCTATCATGACTGTCCTTAGGCAGCTCCAGAAATGTTCTCATCGGATGCTGCTACTGGCAACTGCCACACAGTACACACTATTTTCACCTCTCCTGATGGGCTCTGAAGAAGAGAATCTAGAGTAACTTGGGCCACTGATGGTCAAGGTTCTTAATCTGTCTTTCCTGGACTACACTAGACATGGCAGCTGACTGTCCTGTCTGACCACTGTGTCTTCAGCCTCTGAGGTTAACCTGACCAAGCTTTGACAAGGAGTTCTACTGTCATGTCATCTATATTATTGCAAGGCTAAACACATACAACATACTTTGGAACATTCTCTTCCATTGTGGCAAACAAAAGTACAGTCCTTTTTTTTTTTTTGTGGTTTGTTTTGCCTTAGGGAGAAGGGACTTCGCCTTGGTAGAGTCGGTGACCTTGAGGCTAGGTCCCTATTACTTGTATGGAGGTGATTTTTCCTACACTTATTTCCAGGTGCAAATATAGCCATATTCCACTTTCCGTCTTCTGGGAACATTCCTATAGCTTGCTTCCCCTGGAGCATGTGCCCTGCTGCCTCATTAAATTAGTGTGTGCTATTCTCGCCCTGAGCAGTCCCATTTTTCAGAGTTACTTTCCTCCCACTCCCACCGGGTGAGAATTCCAGACTTAGAATCAGACCAGACCAAATCTCTGTTATGCACATGGGAGTGGGGAAGACATTTTGTGACTAGGACGTTTGTTTCTAATGACCCCAAACCTTGGGTGTTCTAATTCCTTGATATCTAAGTTAAAGATATTAATAACTGCTTCATTCCTTCCATCCATGTTAACGGCAATTGAGGTGCTTCTGAAAATGAAGACAACCTGCGATGATCCTGAAATATGATCTGATGTGACGTGTGCCATGCAGTAAAATTTCTGATTAGTCATCACCAGGCCACCTAGACTTTCAGTTTACTTCTAATTGTGTTTCAGATAATGCTATTCCCAGTTAGGCAGATGATCATTGTAATTTCTGGTAATGAAATGGCTAGGGAGCCCATTCTGTACTGGGAACAGAGCCAGAGCCCAGCACTTTATAAGAAACAAGGGTTATGGTTTAGGACAGAGAGATGAAGCCAAGGTGCTAGTTGAACATTTACAGCATATATCAGATTGACTTTTTATCTAGTGTCCTTTCTCATGCTTAAGATTGACGTATTTTCAAAGGGACATCCCTCAGCTTGAAAGCAAATCTGCAGAAAGCAAAAACACTAACAATTTCTCTCTCCCCTTTGCACCCTTTAATGTGCCAAAGAATCACTGTTGGCCTTCCATGATGGCTAAGTCGTTTTCTCTCACCATGGTCAACAGTGGTTTGACCAATGCCATACACAACTGGCATTGGTAAATAATAATGGAGCTTTTTATGGTGAGTTATTAACATGAATGTGGCTAAAAGCTCTCTAGATGAAAAAAGAAAAAGAAGCAGCAGCAGCAGTTTCCCAAAAGGTATGGGATTATCAGCTTTTCTTCTTTTCCATGTTTCTTAACATCTTATGCCTCAGGTACCTTTATAACAAAATAATCACCCAGCTTCAAACTTTTGCATCTTTAGACATTCGCGCTAAAAGCTGAAACCCAGAATCTAAATGGCTTCTTTTCAGTACATCAAACAGTTCTTCATTCAACCTCATAGGCATGAAGAGTTCATTTTCCTTCAAGGTCGAAATCATCTCTGTTGAATCTGTAGATATTGATGACTCTGCAAACTGTTCCATAGACTTCTTTGTCAACAGGTTTCTGGCTAAGGTTCCTTTGGAAGACACCAAAGGGCAGGAGGAGGGGAGAACCCCTCCTCTCTTTCTACTTAGGTGACAGCTTACAGTAGTGGTTGTCTCTCTGTATGGTTCAAGCTGCCCTTCCCCAGCCCCTCTGAGGTCCCAGCTCCCCCCAGCTGGTCCCTGGCTTCTGGCCTCTGTAACGTCACCTTTTCCTTGTATTTCTTCAGTCCTAAAAGCAACAGCAGCTTCCTGCTGTTGTTAACCTCTGGATTGCTTCACCATTTCCTGTTTGGCTTCTCCTCTCTTTCATTACCTGCATAATTAGTTCTTGCATTATTATAAATCCCCTCTGTTAAAAAACACATAGCGGAGTTTCCGCTTCCCTGACTTGACCCTACCACAGCCCATTCTGTTTGTTTCTGGGAATCTTCATGGGATACAGTTACAGATACAGATTAAACCTTTTTTCGGATTTCGGGTCATCTCGCCAGTAATCAAAATCAATAATAAGAGCAAAACAATAGCAGCAACATCTCTTGTGACTCCACCATATTTGTGGTGTCCTGGCACATGGCCCTATGCTATGCCGAGCACCTTCCCCACGTTAGCTCCTCTGGTTCTCTCCCAACATTCTGAGGTACGTATTATTATCATCCCCATTGCATAGATGAGGAGACTGAGGCTGAGAGAGTTTAAGTTACTTGACCATGGTCCCACAGATAACAAGTGTCAAAACATTGCTTAGAAAGTATGTTCATTTCAAGCCCCTAGTTTTTGACCTTCTGGTCATACTGGCCCTGAAAATTTTAATGACACCAACCCCACATTGTGAAGGCGCAGCAGCTCCAGAGGGTGACCACTAAGGAGTCCAAGCAGCTTGTCTTTGAAAAACGTCGCCTACTTCCCACCTTAACCTTCTGGGGTTATTCTTTCTGCTTAGAGGCATTAAAATGGATATTTTCTATGTTTCAAAGACACAAAGGAATGAACAAATGCCCAAAGTTGAGGATGACCATTAATCTCCCTCAGGGCGTTTGTGAAGGATGAGAAAACCGCCTTCTACTCCGGGCGGGCAGCCTGGTGCCTGCAGATGCCTGCCGTTCTCCCGGTCCCCCAAGCTCCCCGCAGGCCTGGGCTGCTGAGAGCTGCAGCCTGTGGAGCAGGTGCTCGGGCTCTGATCTCTCCCCACCTAAGGGCTCAGAGATAAGCTGCAGAGAAAAATTAATAAGAGTGAAGGAAGGAACAGTTGTAAGAGGAGGAGGGGAGGCTTCTGCAAACAAAGGGGGATTGTCTAGACTAGACACATGCTACATCTTTCTGCTGGTTTTTTTTCCCCCTATCTCTTTCCATTTTTCTTTCTAAGCTTTGTTTTCAGGCTGATTTTCCTAAGCATTTCTTTCTTAGCCTTTCTTTCCCCTTCCATGTCTAAATATGGGGGCGGGGGTCGGGGGGTCAGGAATGAGAACTGAATTAGCCAAACGTTTTACCTTCGGGACCAGTGATAAAAATAGCCGCCAGGTTTCAGCTCTCTGAATCACTTTAGTAGTAGGGACGCATGCAGAGGAGCTCGACAGCAGGCAGAGCTGAGAGGAGAAGGGTTACGACTCTCAGCCTGTGTTAGAGCTTGATTTATGGCATGGATCAAGTGCATGTTCCTCTCAGGGTCTCATTTTGAGAAAAGAAATGACAATCTGCCAAGTATGAAGTCCAAAATGGTCACATAGTGTATTAACATGCCACCCTGGGCTCCGGGAAATAAGCATAAGTGGGAACCTGCAAGCCCACAGCTTGCTTTGAAGTGTGCAAAATGTCTTTGGTCCCTCAGCCCAAGGGTGTCTCCAGAAATAAGCATGGGCAACTTTCTGTTACCCAGGGGCAGCTTCCCCAGTTTGTGGGTGATGAAAATCCTTTGATTTTCCTGTTTCCTTCTGCTGGTTACTTGCCTTCAACACCCTTTCTAAAGAGGTGGGCAGTGGGAAAGAATTAGGAGTACTAGCAGATCGGCCCATTATTGTTGCCGGCTTCTAAGCAACACTGATGCTATTTGTTTAGCTGCCCCTTTTTATTTTATTTTACTTTATTTCAAGTGCACAAAAAGTTGTTTTGAATGTCAAAAAAAGCAGGAGATAACAAGGACCCTTGCAATTAAATTCCAGTTTAGGTCTCTGTGTCTAACAGAGACCATGTTTTCAATCTGACTGCGTGAAGGGAAAGAAAGAAAGATAGTCTTGTTTACCTTCTTGCACAAACTGGTGACTAGTCCGTGTTAGCGCTTGAGCAACCACACGCACACAACGTCTTTTTACACCCAAAGCCAGCAAATGACGCAATGACTTAACAAGGCAATCATAAGCGCTATCGGGAATGCAGTTTTTGTGAAAAGGGGGCATTATAATATAAATACAAACTATGGAGTGACATGAAAAAGCAAAACACATCCAAAGATAAAAGGCAAGCACCCGCTAGTTTAATTATTATTAAAAAGAAAAAGAAAAATAGCAGACGGAGAAAACGGAAGACACGTAAGTGTGGTTTGAAAGACAAAGGAAATGAGAGTAAATGATGTCTTAACATCGAGATGTTCACCCCGGCAGCAATTATCACTGGCAAATTCTGCCCTGACAAGAGGAGACGTCGGTTGATATAAAAGGGCTTTTTCATTTCTACTTCCTGGAGTTTGTGCATTTGTAGGTGACAATTACTCTGCTTCCTACAAACACAATCCACTACCCCCTTCGACCCCTGTAGCATAAGCACTTAAGAAATAAAAACCTCACTGGGTCCTCCTGTGCTCTTCTTTCTCTGAATTGCAAGTCTGGCCTTGATGGTTTGGAATTTTGAGGATGGAAATAGGAATTGAAAGGCTGTGTTTAAGGGGGAATCGTCTTTTCAGAATTGGGCAGCCTTCTAACATCACATAGAATTAAACACATATTCCCTTGCCACCTTGCTCTGCAAGCCTGTCAATCAGAGACCCAGACAAGGGGCCTCCTGCTCCCTTAAGCCTCTTCAGCCCTGCTGGAGCACCCGACTGTCCACATCCGAATGCTCCTGAGGCAAAGAGGAGCTACTGATCTCCAGGAAGGTGCTAGTGCACTGTCTATCCCCGTGTAGACGCCATAAGGTAGCAGCATCTCCTTTCACCTAAAAATCTCTCCCCAACAGTGCCATAAATTCCATCAAGATTAATCAGTAGCATTAGGGGAAAGCAATGGGCCATATTTATAGTTTGTAACAGCCTAAGGAGGCATATCTCAGAAAGAATGGGCTAAACATTGCTCTTTCCCCAAAGAACTGTTTTTCCTCTTTTAAGATTCCAGCATCATAGAAGAAGCTGTCATAATTAGCAGCAAACATCCTGATGTGAATTACCATGTTCAAATTACATTTCTACAAGTACGGTTTTATGAAATCACATACAAACTCACTTTTTGAAGATGCTGGAAATCTATTGGGAGAAGGTTGGGGATGACTGTGGTAAAGGTTATGAAAATATAGGACAGTACATCTGTGACAAATAAATTATATAAATATGAAATGCTACAATTCAGAGTAGGGGTAAATCATGGAAAGCCTCTAAGAGGACATATGACTTGAATTGGAAGGAGAGATAAAATATCAGTAGAAATATGGTGTAATTGTCCAACTTTTTGCAACATTTGCTATTTGGAGACTTTTCTTTGAGGGGATAATATTATGTGTGCTAATACTCTGAACAACTCATCTGGAATGCACTGGTGTTCTCCTGGTTCATGCTACTAGCATCTCTCCCCTACGTTCTCACAGGCTGTCCAGCTCTCAGCTCTACTCTCTTCCCATCCATACTGCAAAGAGCAGCAGAGGGCTCTAAAACTTTCATTGGATCCTAACATGGCTCCTCCTTTGTTTCAGGAGAAAGTGCAAACCCATGCACACAGTTTACAAGGTGCAACTCCAGCTCCCCACTTCCGCAACATGGAATTTCAGCAATGCTCTCTGTCCTCCCAGCTTAGAACAGTAGCTCCTCCCTCCCTCCCACCGCAAACCCGTATGCATCCTTCCAGGCTCAAACTAAAGATTATTTCTTCCAGAAACCTAATTTGACCCTCACTCCAAGACTAGATCCTCTGACTATAATGTCAGCACTGTTCCAGGCCTGGTGGAAATGCTGCTGACAAGGGAGTTATGATCCCTGCCTTTGGTGGAGCTCCCATTCCGGTGGGATAAGACACAAAACCAGCAACTAAACACATAAACATATATGGTAATTTCACACAGTTTTAAGGACTACCTTGAAAATAAAAGAGGATGGAAGGCCAGGGAACAATGAGGGCAATGAAGGGAATGTGCCCTGCTTCAGTGGAGTGATCAGGGAGCCTGGGGCCTTCCCACACATCTCTCTTATACCCCAAACTTCCCCATCACAGGCGATAATGACCCCATGTGAAAAGAGCCATTTATTCATGTATATTCCCCATGATTATAAATACAGGGCCAAGGTCTATCCATTTCCTCATTTTTCTCTAGTTGCTAACATGATGCCTAGAATATAGTGCTTGATAAACATGTGTTGAATAAATGAGAGATTAAAAGGGGGAAAGGCTAGAGTTAGGAGACCATTACAGCTGTCCCATTAGAGCTCACAAGGACCCAAACCAAGATGATGTTGTACTAGGGGTGCGGGGGTGGGAAAGAGAGGCTGGATGTGACGAGGGCTGTTGTAGAGGAAGTACCAATAGGAGCTGGTGACTAACTGGAAAAGGAAAGATACGAAGAAGGGACACCTCCTTCAAGTCTTTCAACACAGATTACAGGGAGAATGGGAGACAGCTGACTGCTCACTAAGACCCGTCTCTTCTCGAACACACAGCTAGATAGTATTACCCAGCCTCCTTTGCAGTTAGCCCATGTGACCATGAAGTTCTAGCCAATGAAATGTGAACAAAATGATGTGTGCTGCTCCCAGGCCTGGCCTGTGTAAATCTCCCACACAAGAATCTCAATGCTCTTTCTCCTCTTGCCACTGGGATGTCAATGAGACCTCCCTGGAAGCCACAGGTTGAAGAAGGCAGAACCTCCATCAGCTTGGTCTCTGCATGACGGAGCAGAGTGCACCGATCTCCCATCTCTGCGTGTCAAGAGCTACTTGGAGCTGTTTCTAGGTAAATAAATATTTAGAAATCAAGAAATGAATGGAAATGGAGAAGTTCGGAGAAAAAGATGGTTTAGGTGTGAGCATGGGGAACACTGATCAATTTAGTTTTAGAAAGTAGAGTGTGAAGTCTCAGAAAAGTATTCAGTTGAAGGTGTCTCAAAGGAAGTTGGAGAAGCTAGCCCAATGTTTAGAATCAGTTTGGGGACATGATGTGTAGACATAGGGGTCATTTGTTTAAAATGGGTGGGGAAAGTTGTGGGCATAGACAAAGCTGAGAAGAGGGAGGGAACAGAGAGAACAAGTGGGAAGAATTTTTAAGATCACTGCGTTTAGAGGTCAGGAAGGATAGACTCCAAAAAGGACAGAGGAGTGGTCTGAGAGAACCAAAACGGTAGACACCGAGGAACCAGAAACTGAATGTTCCAAACCCTGCGGTGAGGTCTGGGACGAGGAGGGTATGATCAGAGAATCCGACGGCGCTGGGGCCAGCGGTGGCATCAGAGCACAGTGGGATTTGAAACCAGATTGTACACTGGTGGCATGACAAGTATTTGGAGTAACTGTAGAATCCTTTTTTCCTCCCCCAAAACATTATAGTGAAAAATTGAAAGCTGTGTCAGTAGCTAGAAAGAGTCGCGGAGTAGAGAGAGAGAGAGAGCGTAGAGAGAAGGCTGTTCTCACCTTGAGTCCTGAGGGTATATGCGAGCAGAGAGGATGCTACTGAAGCCGCAAGACAGAAACAGAATGAGGAGTTTGGGTGGGAATGGTGTGAAGGGCATGGGTCAGGGATGCTTCTCTGTCCACAGAGGGACTCTTCATAGGCGACATCAGTGACAAACATATTGCTTAGACTCCGAGAGGGGGAGAGAATGTGGGAGGGGCAAGGTGTCTGGCCTAGGAAGAGGTGGCAGAGACTTGGCCCCCACCCCAGGACCATATTCTCCCTTCAGGCTGCATACTGGCAAGATCTCTGTCACTCCCTTGTTCTTGGCTCATTTCAAAGCACCTGTTCCCTTTAATCTAGAGTCTTGCTCCCCAGATCCATGTACTTTTCTGGTCACCAAATCTCAAGATTGTGTCCAACATCATCCACTGAATGGTGCTTGAGTGCCGTACAAGAGGTGCTACCTATGTGAAAGCTGATACGCTGGCTGAAAGAGTGGAAAAGAACCATGTTTCTTCATAACGTGGTTCATCTGTAGCCTGTCCTGGAAAACAGACTACATCTCTGACATTGTGAACTCTCAGGAGCCTGGATGCCACCTGGAGTAGAAAGGAAAAGCTATGTTCTGCCCCTTAGCATAGAGCCTGAAACATAGTAAGAGCTCAGCAAATGTTAGGGGCTCTTAGTAATATTAAGAACTCTCCCGTGGGGGTAAGGTAGTCAGCCCAGAACCGTTATCACCGACATTAGAGCAATGGGGATCATTACAGCAGAAACCCAGGACTTCCATGGCAGGCAAGAGGAGGCAGGACGACCACTGGGCCTGGGCTTCCCATTAATGGAGAGGGTCAAATTTATACTTTAATGATTTCAGCAGATGAAGTGGTATCTTCAGTCTCAGCGATACCCTGACAGGACTGAAAGAAGCCATTCATCACACAACCTTAAACTCGTGTTCCATTTTTGGATCACACTGCCTATGGTTTCCTGCAAATTAATATTTTTTATGAATCTTTCAATTATCTTGTGAGATTAAATTGTATTGTAATCTTATAAAGCATTAGTAGGTTAAATGTAAACAAAAGTTATGGCATTCTAAATGTGCTTACCTATTTAAATGATTTTTAAATCCCATTTTGATTTTTCTTCATTTTTTAATTACATGGAAGCCTAATACATCAGAAATGAGGCTTTCTCTCGACCGATGAGTGTTCTGGGCTAGAGATTAACCAGTGTAGTGATTCTTAACCAGAGGAGCACATCTGAGTCATCCGTGGAATTTCTTGAGAAACAATGCCCTGCCCAGCCCAAGATTCTGATTCAAGAGATCTGGGGTGTGTCTGTCTATTCTGAAACACCCTCGGGTGCTCTGATCCGCAGTTCTGGTTAAGATCCACTGGTGTGGGCCGGTTGTCTCTCCTGCCTCGCCATCCAGGGCTCCACCCACGGCGTCACAGCCTGCATGCCATTTACAAACATATGCCCTGACTTGGAGGGCCTGGGGCAGGCGCATTTGCATTCTTTCAATATCAGCAAGTGAGTCGTTTGTTTCTTGCCATCCTTATTAAATCAGAGTCCTGAAGCAAGACCACAATGTGGTGCCTCCTAAAAGCCCTGTGCATCTGGCTTCAGAAACAATTTTTTTTTTTAAAGAGCCACCTCTTTTTCCTTTTCTCTCTTTCCCTCTCTTCCTGTCTCTCTTCCTCATTAAATTTGGTGTGGGAGACACAGGTTCAAAAACTTGAATTGCTGATTAACTGGAAAGCTCGCTTTATGGGCTGGACTTTAGTTCCTCTGCCACTGGGCATAGAAATGCAGTCAGTGAATTTCTCACTTTCTTAGCATAGCAGCCCCTGAGCGGTTGTGGACTCTCTGGATCCCAGAACTGTACATGTCACCCTAGGGCCACTCCTCCTAAGAAGAAGCTGGAGTCAAATGGTCCTGCTCTTCCCCTCCAGGACACAGAGGACACTGGTACAGCTGTGCCTCTGCTGCTCCAGGAAAAGACTGAGCATTTGTTGACGTGCCGTAGACTCCTGAGGGACGGTACAGGACACAGATGCTGCCTATAAGGGGATTGACCATGTGTCATCTTTGTGCTTCCAGAGGGTCATGGCATATTAGCATTGGGCCAGGTGCCTCTTGGAGGGACAGGGCATTCTATGTCCAGATTGCATTCAAATTCTGGACTTAATGTCTGAGCATCTGACACTTAATCATATCCTGTCTCGTGAAATCGATGATCTTGTCTTCCGTTGTTCTAAATTTTATATATGAGCGTGTCTCATCTCCCCCACTGGATTGTGGTTTCGCAGGCAGAATTGTTAAGCTGCGCATCTTTGTGTGCCCACAGCCCAGCGCGCCGTGTGGGTTCAGTGATTTCAGATCAAATGAACAAAAGAGTTCAGGAAAGTCATCCCGCTCTAATTTCTAGTTACTGGTGCTATTAATATTAAGTCACGCACAAAGGCTGATGATCTTTAGGTCTTGTCTCTAATTGGAAGAAAGGTAAAGATCAATAAAGATCACCGCACGCACCCCTGTTGTTAAGGCTCTACAAATAGACAGACTGGGCTTTGGCCATTCTCAGGAAGTCATCTGTGAACATCACCATTTCAAATTCCTGAAGTTTCTTGAACATAGCGTGAGAGACTAGAAGGAGGATACCTGGCAAATGAAACATATAGCTGTGGATTTTTATTACTTTCTCATTTTTAAGCTTAAATAGGTAATATATCAATTGCTGAGGGCTTGAGGAACTATACGCTCTGAGACGTAACTGGTAGGAGTGTAAATCAGCATCACCTGGTGTAAACAGGATTGACATACTTAATCTGTCAATTTTTGAATTAATTAATTAATTTTAAAAATTGACAAAAGTGGTACATATTTATTGTGTGGAACATGCTGTTTTGAGATATGTATACATTGTGGAATGGCTAAATTGGGCTAATGAACATGTGCACTCTAGCAATGCTACTTCCACGAATTCAGCCTGAGGAAGTAATAAAACTAACGTGCAGAGATATGCATTAAAGAAGTTCACGAAAATATTGAAAACAACACAAATGTCTACCAATGGGGGGGTTAAGCAATTTATGATATGGCCATACAGTGCAATATTATGCAGCTGTCAAAAAGGTTAAGGTAGGTTTTTAATACTGTCATCATTTATAAGATGCTTCTATTATTTTAGCATCTCTGAAGTTAGGGTGTGTCTTATAATCAGAGGAGTCTGCCGATTATAATCAGCAACAATTTTTCCTTCTTTGGGCACATCATCTTAAAATTACAAGTGTCTTTGATTCAGTGAGGTATGGCATATTGACATGGAAATATGGCCACCATACGTTAAGTTAAAAAGGAATCCTATGGAGTAGTCCATAGACAAAGTCTCATTTATGTTAATATATTAATATATGTTGATTTCTGGAAACAGATATGTCACATTCTTTATTGTGATTGCCTCTGGGTAGAGTTATAAGAGCTTTAACTTTCTCTGTATTTTTTCCTAAATAATTTACAGCACCCATGTATTATTAGGAAAAAGAAAAGTATTTTTAAATAAGTCAGTTGCTTTGTCTCTTTCTTTCCACCCACTATGAGGCTATTACTCACAGTGAGAAGAATTTTAGGACTGACTGCCCATAAAGGAGCCAGGGGAGCAAAACGTTGCCTTTCTCTCCTCCAACCACAGTCGGCAACGTGGGCATGGCCACGAGTCTATGGATCTTGGCTTGCTATTCCTCAATCCAGACAGCCTTTTGTGAAGCGCACTTTCATGGCTGAGCTCCTGCGAGGACCTATTTTAGGTTCGGCCTAGCAGGATTGATGCCATGCTGTTTCAGGATGAGGGAAAGGAGGCGTGGTCGGGGAAGAGCTAACTTCTATTCTGATAATGGACTAGACTAGAATAGAAGCGAGCTCGTCTGATAATGGAAGAATATGGGATGGAGAAAAAACTAAGGCATTTAGAAGCTAAGTTTGCCATTTGTCTTCTGCATAGGCTTGATAAAGGTGTGGCTTTCAGGCTGATACTACCTCCACCAGGACTGCAGGGTGATGCAGTCAAATTCTTAGAAGGAGAATTCAGGACGTGAAAGTGATCATTTAAAAGTATTAGGGCTTTTTTTTTTAGCATTTAATTATATTACATTATTTAAACAATCATAATTAGATGATAACCAGAGTCATTTAAATGTATTTAATGTGTGATTTTTAAATTCCTAAGCATTGTGGTAAGTGTAATGTTATTATCAGTGAAATTAGCATTCTTACCACTTCTGCTCTCAATAACTTTTCAGCCTTCCACTGCTATTATCTGGAATTTTAGTAGCATCTCATCCATAAAGGCTCATTGTGGCTGTCCTGTCTGCTCCATTAATAATTTTTTAATTAAATGAGTTGACAGCTGTCCCTCCTTTTCCTCAGTACCTTGTCACTGTCTTTCTTTCCAAAGTAATTTTTTTCTGGTCTTCTTCATTTTTGTTCCTTATTTTTCTCCCCCACAGACAAGCTTAGCTACTGGTGTCTTTCACAAATGGATCTGGAATTTCTTCTCTGATCCTCACCCCGCCTACCCCAATCTGTTCTCTCTCTGTCTTCTTGATTTTAGTTTCATATTCAAAAAGATTTTCGTACTTCTTGCATCTCTTATCCCTAGTCCTTTCTTGGGTTTCTTTTCTGCTGAGCTCTCATTTTTCCCCCCAAACTATGCAATCACGTTAACCTTCCTTTTCTGTCTATTTTTCTATGTATTTCGCCTTACATTCTAAATATCCAGTCATTGGAACACGATCCTTATACGAGGAGACAAAATTAGTGCCAGCTTCATCGTGGAAGCCCCTTGTGACTTTACAACTGTCAGCATCATATAAACAATCCCCACCGCAGCCATTCGTTTATTTATTCAATTTCAAATATTTTTTCCCTAGCGATTTTTCTTAATGAGAAATGGAGAATGTTAACTTTGGAACAAGGAGTCTACTTGATACCCAAATATAACTCCCAGGAGGTTGTGTTTCTTAAGTAGTTCATCTTTCAGGATTGCCTTCTACTTGAGACTGTGTTGTCATTGTTTTGAAGCCTTTCCTCTTGTTGGTAAGTACACCAGCTATGAACTTTTTAAAACATGTCTAGGATTATATTGAACTTGAGAATTAAAAAAAGTGACTCAAGATTCACTTACGTTATCCAAATTAGCTTATCTATTTCTGAATTGCATATATAGGAACATGGATAAGGCCATAAAAGACCTTAATGAGTCCATGTTTTATAGATAAGGGCCCTAAGAAAGGAGAGCATTTGAACTTGTACTGTTCAACACAGTAGCCACTAGCCACATGTGGGAATTTCAATTTAGATTAATTAAACTTTAAAAATCAAATTTAGTCTTTCTTAGGTACACTAACCACATTTCAGCTGCTCGATAGCCACAATGACTAGTGGCTACTATATTGGACCGCGCAGATATACATTTCCATTTTAGCAGAAAGGTGTATTGGGCAGGCCTGGATTGGGCCATAAACAAGGCTGAGGTTCAAGAATCTGGGACTCCTGCAAGCTAAGGACCCCAGTGCCCTATAATTAAATTTATTTTGTAATGTTGTCTTACAGTATAGGAACCTGAGAGGTCACATACAAAGGGAAACTGAATTAAATATAATTTCATAGAGTTGATCTCTCATGAAAAGATGCTTTTCAGCTTACAAGGCATTTTCACGTCCATCATCATATTTGAGGCTCACAATAGCCCTGTATGATAGGAAGGACAAGTGTTCGGCATCTTCATTTCACAGAGGAGGAAACAGCGGCTCAGAGAAATTAGGGCTTGTCCAAAGTCACACTTATTTTAAACTAAGACATAAACCCAAGTATCCTGCTCTAAATCTATTGATCTTTCCATCATGTTAAAATGCACTGGAAGAATGGGTGTTATTTAAACAAACAAATAAAACGTACATTAAGAGCATTCTAGAAGCCAGGTGCTGTGCCAAGTGTTTTCTGTGTGTTATCTTATGTTACCCCAGCCTGAGCTTTTCTCTTAAATGTACAACTGCCTACTTGACCTCTCCCTTTGAAAGTCTAATAAGTTCTCAAACTTGACAATGTCTAAGAGGTAGCATCACAATAGCCTAGACAAGAGATGGCAGGTCAGAGGAAGGTGATTTTAGTGGAAGTGAAGAAAAATCAAGATGCTTGGGAGGTGTTTTAGAAAGTGAGTTCAAGTTCACTGGATTTTCTTGTGGGGAGGGAGAGGGAACCCGAGGAACCAAGAATGACTCATGTTTTTCACATGAGCATTTAGATGGGTACTGATGCTTTTTATTGAGACAGAGTGCTTGCTTAAAAATGTAAATCAGATAAGGGAGCCCCTCTGTTTAAATCCCTCAGAAGCTCCCTATTGCTCTTAGAGCATTCCCCCACCTTGCCCTAAAAGGCACTCCATGATCTGGCTGCCCTCCAGCCTCCCTTCCACCAAGTACCCTTTGCTCCCATGCTCTGGTGCCAGGAGCCTCCTCTCTACTTTGCTAACTGTGCAATCCAGTGCCTCCTGGGCTCTGCTCTTGCTTCTTCTGCCCAGAAACCTCTACCCATGGGTGTGCATTCTCTGCTACCCAGGTCTCAGTTCAAATGTCACTTCCTTAGAGAAGACTTTTCTCTGGCCATTCCATCTCAAGTACCCCCATGATGACTGTCAAGTCCTCATTATCCTGTTTGTTTCCTTTGTAGCACTGCATCTGTAACAACAAATTAACTTTTTCACTTATTTTTTCCGCTTGATTCCTGTCACCTTTGCTTTCTGAGATATCCCCGGGAACATTGAACAGTGCATATTAGCACAGTAGATGCTCAATAAATATTTATCCAACAAATATTTATTCAACAAATAAACAACCTTGGGAGTAAGTACCACCATTATTTTCACCTCAAAGCTAAGGAGACAGAGGCTTAGATAATAACTTGCCAAATGTTTCACATTTCGTAGGTGGTACAGCCGAAAATTGATCCCAAATATATCTGACACCAAGGCCTATTTTTACTCACAGATCCATATTGTGACCTTATTTTTAAAAGTTCCCTGTGTTCGTTTGTTCATTCATTCATCAAACATTTATTGAGCACTTACAAAGTATGAGGCATAGCAGGCCACCTGGGCAAATTCCAGCTTTTCGAAAATGTGATACGTTCCCTGTCTTTATGTGGCTTAACATCAAGCAGGTAATCCTTTCGTAAGATGAAAAAATGACCACCAGTTCTTTTTATGCATTTATGTGATTTGCATAAACCTGCATGTACTTGTCATAACAAAATTACCACAGGAGTAAGCTAGTTCTCGAAAGGTTATTTCTTTGTCCCCCTCCTTTCCCATTCCAGGTGAACCTCTTCCATTAGAGAATTTTCTGGAATGGATGTTTCAGAAGGTTTTTCAAATAACTGACCAAAATAAAATATATATAACTTATTTGGGACCATCCAAGTGGTTTGCCATAATAGGCTGAGTTATTAGTGACACAGATGTTATGCCTTAAATTGACATTAGAGGAAACTCTGAGGAGGGGTAGAAAGAACAGCAAGTTGAGAATTGAAAACCTGGATTCTAGTTCCAGTTCTAACCCTAAACTAACCATTGCCAAGTCACAATCCTTTACAAATTTATTTCTTCATCAATAAAATGGAAAAAAATATATGGGTGTCCTATTTACATCATGCAAAATTGTGTGAATTCATGAGCTCATGTAAAAGTGCTCTGAAAATCGAGAAGTTGTACGCAACATGTTTCCATACTCTCAGGATCTCATCTGCTCCTCAAAGGATGGGGACCGTGGATGGGGCACAGGTAGAAAGGGATGTGGAGTGCTATGCCCTTCCCCAGTCTCATCTTTTCCCTCCTCCATGCCATGGTTCTATGCCTCTGAGCCTCTAGATATTCTGTTCCCTCTGCCTGGAATGCCCTTTCCTCACTGATGATTTTCTTGTCATATTTCAAGACTCAGCTTGAACCTTACTTTCCCTAGACAACCTCCCTCTTTCCTCTCTCTAGGTGGAGTAATTGCTCCTTCTTCTGTGTTTTTCAAGCAATATGATAGACTCCTCTAATAAATCTCGTGTTAAAATTAGAGTGTCATTTATAGATCTGTTTATAGGTCACTAGATTGGGAGCTTCACAAGGGTAGGGGCTGCCCAGCATTCATGGGATTGTCTTCCTCACATGCCCCTTCCAGTCACAGCTCCTTTCACCTGCACCCGAGTAGTTATCATAGGATCCACACTAGTCCAGCACGAACCCACACCTTGTCCCTGCTGATGGGTTGCAGTGTGCTCCGGACCAAAACAGAGGGTCCCACCCGACAGGCAGAGTCATTTGGCATAGCGTGAACTCCCAGTCCAAACAGAGCCAATCAGTGGCTTTCCTTGGGCATTTTGGAATTGGAACTGAGAACAGAAATTCAGTCTCTCTGGTTTTGAAGTGATAAGCTTCAGAGATGCCGGATCCATGTTTTCTGACAATGAGGGAAAGAGGAATGGAAGTCTTCAGAAAGAGAAGAAGGAAATACGGGAACTGAGCGGGAAGAGCTGAAATGGAGGGTCCTGAGCCCTTGAATCCCCCGTTCTAGTTGTTCCGGAAGTGATGTTGCATTCCTAGGGTTCCACAAAGAAAGCCTAGTATCTGTATAGTGAACTATACCCTAGAATCCTTACAACAAATTCCCCTTTGTGCATACACCACTCCAAGTTGAGTTTTTGTCACCATAATAAATAAATAAGTAAATATAAGTATTCAGTTGTAACTAATATAAATTGCCTGGTGCATCTTTGAATCCCCAATGTTTAACACAGTCTTAGCTCATTGTATACTCATTAACTAAATTAGCAAATTAATTAATCCTTATCCCAATTCCTGTGTCATGTGGTTTTTTTGGTTTTTTTTGTTTTTTTGAGACAGAGTCTCACTCCATTGCCCAGGCTAGAGTGCTGTGGCATCAGCCTAGCTCACAGCAACCTCAAACTCCTGGGCTGAAGTGATCCTTCTGCCTCAGCCTCTCAAATAGCTGGGACTACAGGCATGCACCACCATGCCCGGCTAATTTTTTCTATATATATTTAGTTAGCCAATTACCTTATTTCTATTATTAGTAGAGACGGGGGTCTCGCTCTTGCTCAGGCTGGTTTTGAACTCCTGACCTTGAGCCATCCGCCCGCCTCAGCCTCCCAGAGTGCTAGGATTACAGGAGTGAGCCACAGAGCCCGGCCTCTTTTCTTTTTTAAATAGTCTTTGACTTCTGTCCTGAAGGAAGGGGCAATTGTAGACACTTATTTATCAAACATATCAAATTTAGATATAGTTGCATTTGGGCAAGGATCCAGGCATATATTGCTTTAAAGGAAAATCATCTTCCAGGAGAAAACTTGACAATACTTGGAAATCTAAGGCCGTCTAAAAATATCTCTGTCTGGGGACTCCCCGCAAGCTAGACAGGTTCAGATAATCCACATTTTAGAGAATATGAGATGAAAAGGTCACGGACGCCTTTGGGTTTTACACATTAGGAAGGAACCACCCACCCACCTTACTAGATAAAAGGTTTCCACTGACTTCAAGAAAAGTGACTAGGAAAAGATGTTTCTGCCTATTTTGAGTTTTCAGAGCTAAAAATAGTAAAGACTTTTCAAAATGTTGTATGTAAGAGACAAGTACTGTGCAGTGATCACATCCTGGCCAATTACCATGTCCCATCAGTCTCTGGCGGGCTGACAATCTTGGCTCTGATATAAGTGGTCAAGGCCCTCCTGAGCTTGTGTGTGCTTTAGTTGCTGCCTATATAGAAAATTAATACAGATGGTTAAATAATAATTACCTTTCACCGCCAGAGAGTGCAACCATCTGGACACCATATTACATGGGAAAGATCACTGAACAGAGAGCTCTAGAAGCATGTCTAGCTTTCTAATGTACTGGGCATTTGCTTTTTCCATGTTATGTGACCCCTCAGAATTCTTGTTTCCTCAGGGCTTGGCACATGCACTATCACTGAGTATTAGTTACCTGTATGAATGAATGAATGAAGCATGAGTATTAGCTCTGCCTACATACTAGGACTTTGGCAAGGATCATTTGAGAAAAGATGGCTCAAAATGCTTACAAACTGAAGAATATCATAAAAATGTAAGTTTTTATTATTAACATCAGTAGTAATAATAATCGAAAACTGATTAAGTATATCAGCAAAAAAGGCCTTTTTGTATGACCAAAACAATACCTGAAAATCCAAGTACTTAATTTCCTATATTATATTTATAAAAGAATCACAATTTTTAAATATTTTTACTTACACAAAATCCAACACATTTAGAAACCACACTCACACAAAATCCAACACACACTTGCACTAGAGAAGTGAAACGTGAGCATTGACACGCTGACGGCGAGAAAGAGGACTGGGAAAAAAACTATTAAAACTTCTGGATTCAAGGAGCAGATTATGATTATGTAATTTAGATGCAAGTATCCTACTCTTAGAAAACCCTATGGGTATTATTTTATTACAGTGTTTTGCAACAGCTGATATTAACAACGATGACAAAGACCACTTAATTAGTATGCGTACGCTCTAGTTAAAAGGCAGAGAAATGATTAGTACACATCTTTGGAATAATTTCCATTAAAAATGCTTCTTAAAAATTTTGGTTCTTTAAAGAGCAGTTCTCAACTTGTGGCACAGGAGTGTTACATAATTCTACATCTCATCCTCCAGGGCTTAGGTTTTCTCTGCCTTAAATGTTGGTGCTAACTCCAAGCAAATCTACTACTTCCAAGCAAGACCTTTCTTTGTCTTCCTTCCTAAGGTGAGGACATTCCAGCTCAATGGGTCTCTAAGCATAGTCCTAGGGTCCTGCTAACAGGTCTGATAGTCCATTGGTGAATTCTTTTGGGTGAGAGAATCATAATTCCATAGATCCTTACTGCTTAAAGCTATTTATTTATAGCTTACTAATTGATATATTAAAGATAACTAAAATTTGGTATTTATGGACTAAAATTAGCATGTTCCTTGAGCTTCTTGAGGAATCTAAATCAATATATTTGTTTAAAATATGGCCATCACATAAGGCTCTGATTTTACAAAGATCCAACTGCACATATAGATTGTAAAATTTCCAATTTGGGAGGAATAATAAATACTTTGTTATTAGTTTATCATTTTAGCTGTCTTGAATTCACTGTAATTTTTAATTGCTGCTACTTTTGCTTTTTAAATGTAAATTACTCTTTAACCTGTTGATTTGTTGTGTTGTGACTTGACTGGTTAATCCTACAGCATGATGAGACAGTTGCATCAATAATATTTCTGACATAAAAATTCAAATTACTAGGCTTTAGCACATGTATATATAGCAATTCAAACATGACTCATTCTCTATAACTAATACATATATAGAAAACCA
This sequence comes from Lepilemur ruficaudatus, assembly GCA_963574885.1. Lineage (NCBI taxonomy): Eukaryota > Metazoa > Chordata > Mammalia > Primates > Lepilemuridae > Lepilemur > Lepilemur ruficaudatus. The sequence goes on from CAUYRT010084777.1 coordinate 62,484, forward strand.
ACCCATATTTTGTTTTGTACAATGCCTGTGATTTGCATTGTTTATACTATTAAGTTAACTATAATGAAATTACTGGACTATTTTTTAAGTTTATAGGACATAATTTCATAATATAAAACTTTGCATGGAAGCTAATAATTTTCTCCTACACAGCAAATAACAAGCAATTCAGATATGCTTCTACCAAGTTTATTTGTGTATTTTATCCTTTTCTAATTCTATGTTACCCCAAAGCTATTTTCTATTAAAGAGTGGTAATGAGAGTTAGGGTCGGAGAGCTGAGGTTGAAAGTGACAGGAAGAGGATGGAGGCTTTAACAAAAAAAGAAAGAGCCTTAAAGGGGCTCTAAGTTACCATATTGTTCTTCAGAATGAATCATTATACCTAAAGTAGTGCTGTATATATGGAGATCCATCCAAAATATTTTTGCTCATGAGCTTCATAAACAAGCCAAACATGTGTGACTCTGTTGTCCTTAACTTCCGTCTACAAAAGCCTAGCCCATTAGGTAGACTCTTCCTGTCTGTGCTCTATGACCAAGTAAGAAGCAGAAGAGAATAAATATAGTCCCCTGGTAGGTAGTTCCTTTCATGTGAAATGCTGCAGGTGGGAACCAATTCTGTTGCCCTGCAAATGGCATCTCCTGACCTCTCGCTTACCAAAATTATGGATAATTTTAATCAGACCGAGGTTCTCTGTTGGCCAGAGAAGCGTAGGAATTTTGGTTCCCCAGAATGCTCTGCATGGCTTCCTCCCCGCCTAGGGGCCCAGTTCTAATTCCTTGCCTGTGTGTTCTAGACTGAGTCTCAGGCAGCCTCTCCGTCTTGCTCTTTCCTGCTGCTTTCAGTTGCAGCGGGCTGCTGTCTGCCTCATGTCTGACTCTCAGCCTTGCCTCTTCTCTTCGATATGGTAAACAAAACAAAACACTTTTCTCGCTGAATCATAACCTTAACTTTGGCCTGTACGCTAAGATTTCCCGCGCATAGTTCATTTAGTGGATGGTTTAATCCATTTTTCACACCTGTAGCAGAAAGTCGGTCTCACAGGCAGAGTTTCCTTTCTATTTGTAAAGGGCATTGTTTCTAGTGGGCTCTGGAAATAAGTACAAGAGCCACTCAGTCCTGTAGCCCAGCAGTCCCCAGCCATTATTGGCATCAAGAAGCAGTTTCATGGAAGACAATTTTTCCATGGACGGCAGGTGGGGAGGGATGATTCAAGCGCATTACGTATATTGTGCAGTCAAACCTCTCTGCTAATGATAGTCTGTATTTGCAGCAGCTCCCCAGCGCTGGCATCACCGCCTCAGCTCCACCTCAGATCACTGGGCATTAGGTTCTCATAAGGAGTGTGCAACACAGATCCCTCGCATGCGCAGTTTGCAGTAGGGTTCGCACTCCTGTGAGAATCTAAAGCAGCAGCTGATCTGACAGGAGGCGGAGCTTATGCAATGATGCCCGTGATGAGGAAAGGCTATAAATACAGATGAAGCTTCGCTTGCTCACCACTCACCTCCTGCTGTGAGGCCCAGTTCCTAAAAGGCCATGGACTGGTACCAGTTGGAAGCCTGGGGGTTGGGGACCGCAGCTGTAGCAGATTCTCTGATAAAATGAATCACAAGCAAAAACAAAAACCTATGCTGTTAAGTATCTCCTTGGATACAATGTACCACTGCTAGTCTGCCCTCTGTTCCTGCTGAGTTTCAGGAAACCATGTAGAGTGTAAGGCAAGGGAGGGCACCAGCATAGTACAGCAATGACTACCAGATTTTCTGGCTGAGTCCAATCCTGGCCCTGAATCAGGGTCAGAGAGTGGGGAAGAGGAGAGAAGATGAAATGCTTTGCTTTTCTTCTGCCAACTTTATGAGCAGGAATGTGGTGTCTTAACAAGGTGATGTGTGGGTGAGCTACCAATTCTTGATCTCAAATTCATCTCCACTAATCTTATATTATAGTTTGTGGAAATTCTTCAAAGATTCTGTCAGCTAATGTTTTTCAAGAAATATTTGTGTTTCTGCATCATTTTAGAAAGTTTAGTGATAGGTTAGAAAAGGCTAGACATCATGACTTAAAAAAAAACTAGATTTAACAAAGTACTTACATTAAAAGCAGTGACCTCCAATTTTAAAAGGCATTTTTAAGTGTCTTCTCCAGTAGTTCCATCACATTGACCAGGAAAAAAAACTTAAGGGAGCTCTGAAAACCAGGATTATAGGCAACGTTTTAGAAAGTTCTTCGAGGTATGCCTAAAAGTTACTACCAAGCATATTGAGTTGGAGCTGGATTGAGAAGCAGCACAGTTTTCTACATGCTTTACCCTTTGAAATATAGTATCACCTTTCACAAAGTAGGTAGGAAGAAGGTTCGAACTTCCCCCACTACCTACTCCTAGCTGGGACATGCATGTTCTATAACTGACAGGAAAAAAGAAATGAAAATCTGCATGCCATTACTGCCAAGGCACAAATCCTTTCAGTGCTCACTCATTATTAGCATTTTCTTTCTGCATTAGTCCAGAGGATCTAACTCAATAGAGAACAAAGTCTGTTTCATGGGCAGAGCTTCCTGTCCATTTGTAAGGGGCGCTGTTTCTAGTTTAGCTACAGTACTAAGCTGAAGACCTACCTAGTTCTACAGGAAATTCACTGATAATGTGAATCACAGGCACCTACAAAAACCTAGCCCATTAAGTGTCCTCTTCCCCTCCGTGTTCTATGCCCAAGTAAGGAGGAGAATAGAGTAAATTTTATCCACAGATAGGTAGTTCCTTTCACATAAGCCGCTACAGATGGGAGCCCAGATCGGAAGAGCCCTGAGAGAATGCCTTCTGGGCTGAGAGTTTTCCCTGGGTGTATCTATTGAAGAGAGCCTCTATTTATACACAACATACGTGTTTCCCTAATTCTGGGAGAACTGGGCAGAGAACAGATGAAATTCCAGTTGAATCCAGAAGAGCATCACAAGATGAATGCCTATAAGGAAAGGGAACTGAGTGCATTGACCTCCTGTCCTGCTTTTCCTTCTGGGAGAAGTCTTCGTGGAACCAGGTGCAGGTGTATGGGGCCAACAGTCCGGGTGTGTCTCACTTTATTAAAGCATAATAAAAAAATAAAGGATAATTAAAGCGAAAACAATGACAATAATGGCATCATACCTATGGGGAACTATAGCACCACAAAGAAAAAGAGTATTATGTGGAAGTTTCAGAGGCACAGTTCAGCTCTGAAAATTATTTTTAACAAGAAACACAAGAACGTTTCAAAAAAGAGCTGCCTGGTGTTGCCAATAAGAAATAGGAATTTAAAGCTCCTGGGAAAGGGAGAATAAGCTGGTATGGAAAGATCAAAGATAACAAAGGAATGCTAAACCAGCAGCCTGAGAAGCAGACTGAGTTAAATTGACAGGAAAGCAATGCTAATTTTGAGAAAGTATATATACTTATATATAAGCATATATACATAATACATATTATATATAATGTATAAAGAAGAATGGAACAATGTAAATTGAAATACTAATAGCGGTATTAAGGTTAATTTCAATTTTATTCCTCATGATTTTCTGCATTACCTATGTTTTCTAAAGTATTTTTTCATAAATAGAAAAAATAAAAATATTAGTGCTACTGCTTTAATTATGAACGTAATATAATAATGTAATCGAAAAACATAACAGTAGGAAAGATGTATAACTCAACAATCCTGTTAACATTTTGTGAGCTCTCTGCCTTTTTTCATATTTATATTTACATGTTCTAATAATGCTATATATAAATTTTATCTTATATTTTCAATTTGTGATTTAAGGATTTCTCATTTTATTTTGCTGCATAATCTTTATAAGTGTTCATGTCATGGCTGCAAGACATTCCAATTCCAAGCTAGTCAATAATGTGCTTAGTGATTCTCTTATTGGTTGGCATTTAACTGCCTTTTAAATTTTTAGTTATGAATGATGGTAAAATACAAGCACTTTTGCATAAGAAATCTTTTAATTCTTAGATTAGTTGCTTAATTTAGATTCCCTACAATAATCATTATTTTTATTTTTATTTAATCTTAACAACTTTTTTAAATTAGGTATTACTATCATTTTCGTTTTACAGAAGAGGAAATTCAGCCTTAGAGAAAGTAAATAACTTAGCCTAAGTCTCACCATTGATGTGTGTTAGGGCCATGCTCACACCAGGCCATCTTCAGGGTCAGTTCACACTGCCCTATTATTATACTTTCCAGAACTAGTTCTTCACAGGCTAACATTGCTAATAGCCATGCCCAACAGTTCCCATTTTAAGGAATCCTTTCTAGCAATTGGGTATTTAAGTTTCATTTCTGATGATTTAACAAGCAGAGGGGAAAAAGAAATACCAAATTTTGTCCTGATCTCAGAATGTTACATTATTTTCTTTACTAATTATTAAGATCACTAAGAGTATTGTCTACATAAAGAGCAATGCCTTCTAAATGATGAGTAACTAGACTCATTCCTACCATCATATTACAGACTCATGTAAGCAGGATCTATTCAAAACAAAAAGCAAAGCAAAACCAAAACATACATAGCCCACCCTCGCCATGTGACACCCTGCACAGCCTGGGGACTCTGCACAGTTCTCTCTAGCAAGAAGGCCCTTCACCAGATGCAGCCCCTTAACCTTGGACTTCCCAGCCTCCAAAACTGTAAGAAATAACTTTTTTCTTTATGTATATAAAAACAGACCAAAAGAACTTAAACTAAGAATTCTCGCAAGAATAAAATTAATGCATTAACAGTAATCTATGTGCCATGTGGATGCAATATTCTCGATATAATGCACTAGGCTAAAAACCTCTTCAAAAAGTCCCAGTAAAGAAATCCTGTGAATTAAATGAACAGGGGTTTTGGTATGCCATGACTTAAAACTGCAGATTTCCACATAATAATGATGATGATAATAATAGACCTTCACAGCCTCTCATATTGCTTTATATAAAAATTGCTCCTGTTCTTGAGGGGAAAAAGGAGAGATAATATATAAGCAATTACCAAAATGAATTGTAAGAAAGTAAAGACTAAAGTAGCCCCTCTGTACCTATATAACACCCAGATTGCAAAATATGTATTTCACCCCAAAGTGTTCAATTCTTGATTGTAAAACAGTAAGGCTATCAGGTGACTATATTTGCCATGAGATACATTTGCATTTTGGCTTGGAGACACATCTCAGAATAGACGCCATTCATTTCACACTTGTGTTCCCACTTGGACTCCCCACTTCACCCACTGAAATCCTCCTGTGGAACCGCGCAGTGGAGCAGGGTGCAAGGTGGTGCAGGCACAGGAGGCCCTGATGGGGGCAGGCTGAGCAGAGGCAGGCTCACCCCCCACCACTCTACCATGCATCAGAACCACAGACCGAGCAGAGCAGGAGGGCTCAGTAGCCTTCACATCTCCATGCTCATGCATAAGGCACTGCAAAGTTCTGCCTCCCTCCCATGCCCTCTGAACAGCTCGCCAACTCCATGTTGTTGACAACTTGCTGTGGATCCAATTTTTGGTTTTCAAATGCTTCCTTGGACTTGATGCTGCAGGTCCCCTCATGCTCCCAGGACTGCGGCTTACCCTTTCCCCTCATGCAGCAGCCACACTACTCAGCCCTACCTACTCCCACGTGGAGCCCTGGCTCAGAGAACCAACCACGGAGCCTAAGGCGAGTCTTGGTTTCTGACTTTCTTAGCTTGGAACGTCTGAAAACCAGCATCTTGTGGATGGTGAATCTTAGGCAGCATAACTAGTGCCAAGACGGTCAAAATCTAGAGGCCAATGGAGGACTCAAAGAGACTGAAAAACTCTTTCCCAAAGTTTACTGAAAATCTATATTTTTTAAATTCACTCTCAAAATGTGATTTGAGAGGTGCTAAATCACAAGAATACGTTGTAAGACATGATAGCTTTTACTAAAGAGTAGGACGAGAGTAGAATTGAGATGCGAGCACTATTATCACCCTCTGTGCTTCAGTTTTCTCATCTGTAAAATGGTCATAATAATAACAATGCCTATCTAGTATGTAGAGTTACAGGATTATGTGAGTAAACATGTGCAAAGGGCTTGGAATAGTACCTGGTACGAAGTAAATGCTCACTCAGATATATTGTTGATGTGTGGAGCAGTAGGGTGAGGGGTGGTTGTGCCAGGTACGTGGCCAAGAGTTGTCACTTACCAAATATTGTTCAGCAGTTACTTTATGTGGCTATTCTCTGTGGTAACTAAGAGCTCCTACAGGAAACCAACCAACTGATTTACATTTCCTTTGTACTCACCAGTATACAGTCTAGTGCCAGTAAAATCAACAGAAACTCACCATTATTACTTGAAGAAACTTAATATATATACTTCTTTGGCTGGGCAAGGTGGCTCACTCCTGTCATTCCAACTACTCAGAAGGCTGAGGCAGGAAGATTGCTTGAGCAATCAGGAGTTTGAGGTTGCTATGAGCTAGGCTGATGCCACAGCACTCTAGCCTGGGCAACAGAGTGAGACTCTGTCTCAAAAAAAAAAAAAGAAAGAAATATATATACTTCTTTGCATACTCTTTTGTCTTGCAAGTCCTCATATTCATAAATACAAGGCCAGGATGTCAGTCTTCAAATTGATATGGTTGAGCAATTTTTTATTAGCATTATGCCTTTTTATTTTGGGGTTTTGAAAAAGAAATTCAAATATTATACTAGATCTTTAAGAGAAAGAAAAGAAAAGAAATAAAACAAAGATAATAAAGGCAAGCAAATGGGAGGAATGTTTATGCTTATTTCAACGTGACTCGATAACAACATACAGAGAAGGGTAAATCTGCAGGGATGCAGTGGTCAGTTTTAATGGTGTTCCCTGGGAGTCACATTAGTACAAAATCCACCAGGGTCCTTGGAGCAATTTGAAGGGGAACCATAGCCCAGGCCACTGGATATGTACACAGGGAAGGGGATTAGGGCTTTGGAGCAGTTAGCGTTTTGCAGGTCAGAGCTCACTAAGACAGAGAAAAATCTGTGGCAATGAAACCTGCACCAGCAAATGCTACTGAAGAAAATCACTCAATGATTTAAGAAATGTACTGATAACAGGCACAGCGTCCACACGATGTGCCAGGCCGTGTGCCAGTGTATTCTAAATGCTACGGCAGGAAAGCGTCTTGAAAGGCAGTGTCTGTGCTCTGCTTTTCTTCTCTTCCTTCTGCAGCTCCCACAGAACCTGAGGGGGAATGAGGACAGTCGAAACGCAGAAAAAGGAGTAGTCAGTGTTCAGTGTTAACTTCCAAAATAGGCTCTTGATCCCAGATCAGAAACAACACTTTTGAAAGCCCAAGTTTTTGATATGCAAGAGGAAGGTTTTTAAGAGAAGAAAAGGCTATTAAGAACCAGAAAGAGAAGGCCTTAAAAGAAGGAGGGCAGAGCTTCTGTGCCAGGACGAGAGGCTGAAAGGGAGATGGGGGAAGACCAGACTCCCACGCTCCCGGCAGGCAGAGGAGATGGAGTTCACTGGGACTCAAGGCTGGGACATCCAGCCAGAGCAGCTGAGGGAGGGGCCGGGCCGGGAAGGGGACCAGCTGTGCAGGCCAAGCCAAGGCCGGCAGACCATCAGGACTCCGCAGTAGGCTGAGTGTGGAAGGCTGGAGAGAGCCGTCCGCAGAAGGCCCCTGCTGAAACAGAGCTTCTTAGAAGCAAGTGCTCTACAGAGGGGTTGTTCTCAGGGAAAATCTGTACTGAAGGAAGCAGGACAGGATAGCGCCAGAGAAGATGGGAAAATACATAGATGCAGGTGAAGTGTAGCCTTGACAGACTCCGTCACTCACCTGAGAGGAATTCCGGAAGTATATAACAAGGGAAATGGCAGAGATGCAAGATTTCACAAAAAACAAAATAGCTTACGATTTACTGGAATTAAAAGAAGACGTGAGTCTTCCTAGAGAGCGTGCGTTGTGTGCCAGCACTATCTACGACTAAACCTATCTGGGTGAAACTGCAAACTTCCAAGATTTAAAGAAAATGTTACAAGCTAACAGAGAGGAGAGACTGATTACTCATTGAAGAAGTGGTACTTATGGGTACAACAGACTTGTCACAATCAGCAGCTGAGCCTGAAATTCTAGGAAGTAATATCTTTAAAGTGTGGAGAAGAAGAAGAAAAAAGAAAGCCATTGGCCTAGAATTCTATACATCACTACACTATTACTCAGGAGTGAGAACAAAAACACACCATTTTCAGTTGTTCAAAACCTGAAACAGATTACTACCCATAGATCCTCCCTGAAAGAAGTACGGAGGATAAGATTCGGTAGGAAGAACATAAACCAAAGGAAAGAGTGTGGCATAAGCAGGAAAGACAGACACAGCTAACTGTCAAATGTAGTGGTCAATGTGATTATTTAGTCACCAAAAATACAACAATCTGAATAAGAGCCAATTTTTGTGTTAATCAAAAAGGTAGATCTAAAACTCAGGGTAATAATATTAAAGACCGGAGGATAGAATTTGAAAAGTAGTTATAGTATGCTAAAATATTTATAATAGTTTTCCTTAAGGTAGAAATACAGATACTAAATTACTTCATAGTTTATTTTGAATATCAAGTTAAACGTTTATGGTAAAAAGTAAAGATAACTACTACAAATAAAAAGACAATCTATAACTCTGAAACTAGCAGGATGAGGAAAAGTGAAAAAAATTGTATTAATCACAAAAAGCAGGAAAAGAAACAGAATCCAGGGGGGAAACATGAATAAAAGCCACAAAATAAGATAGCAGAAATAAGTCTGAACACATCGATAATCATAAAGAATATGAATAAATGGAGCTCATCCATCGAGGACACACTCTTCAGTTGGGCTGGAAAAACAAAAGCGAGGTCCAGATATATGTTCCTTACATGAAACACTAAAAACAAAAAAAATCCAAAAATAATAAGATGTATTTTATATCAGGAAAATACATACCAAAAGAAGGCTAATAAAAAAAAGTTTGTACCAATATTGGACGAATAAAAATAAGATGAGAAACTGTAAGATAGATAGAGAGACATAGAGTAAATGATAAAAGAAACAATTTTCCAAGAAAAACCAATAATTGTGAACCTGAATGCACCTAAAAACAGAATCTCAAAGTATATAAAACATAATTAGAAAGGAGTTAATAAATCTACAATTAAAGTGTATGATTGCAAGGTGTATTTCTTGAAATCAGAGGATGATAGATCAAGAAGATAAAAAATTAGTTTAAGATTACAATCAATTTGAGAAACGTGATTGAAAACTCTGATCCTGAAAAAGAGAACATTCATTTCTTTGGGGGGCATATACAAAAATTGAGCAATTATTAAGCCACAGTGGAAGTTTCATGAATTCCAAGAAATTAATGTTCACATGTAAGATTTTTTGACCAAAAACAATTAAATTAGATATCAACAATTAAAAGAAAGGAAAAAATGGTTTGTAAACTAAAAACTAACTTTTGAATAAGCTATGAATTAAAAAGGAAATCACAGTCAAAATTACAAAATATCTGGAACTAACTGCAATCCGAGTACTACAAAGCAAATCTCGAATCATGTTCTAAAGCAATATGGAGAGGAAAGATCCTTTCCTTACATACATGTTTGTGAAAAAGCAAGCAGAAAATGAAAATAAATGAGCTATGTGTTCAACTCAGCTAGAAAAAAAAAAGAGTACAACCAATGAAAGCAAAAAAGTAACAAATAAAGATAAAAGTTTATGAATAGAAAAAACAAAAGGACAAACCAAAAGGCAATTCTCTGAAATGAGGAATAACTGTCTAGAACCAATTATCAAGAAAAAACAAAGTTACAAACATAGAAGGAATAAAGGATAAAGTTGCTGAAACAAAATCTTTCCTCTCCACACAAAAAGCATCAGGCCTAGGTGGTTTGACCCCTCTGTTATACGAAATCTTGAAGAAAGAGGTAGTCCTCAATATTCTGTATATTATACGTACGGCTTCTCAGAATAACAAAACAGTGAAAGTTGTCTATTCTTTTTCAGGTGCTATTATAACCTGGATGCTAAAGTTTAATAAAGAGAATACTGGGGAAGAAAATTAGACTCACTTGTTTAAAATGGTAACTCCTGTTCTTCCTAAAATCCCACTAAAATGTGAGGAGAAGAATTTTTAAAAGCTATTAAGCACAGGTGTTAATAGCTTTCTCTCTCCCTCCTTTCTTCTCACCCTCTCTCCTCTCTCCCCTCTCTCTCCCCCTCCCCTTCCATCCTGGATGCCAAATTCCCTATTTAAGCTCTCTTCCTTTCCTTTATCTCAGTAAAATTTGATGCATTGAAATTTGTTTTTATGGCACCTCGAGTTGCATGGAAGACAACCGCCATGCAGGCACATACGTATGGCGTGTCTCATTAGACTACGTGCTACTATGAGATAGAGAACACATCTGGCACACAGTGGGGATATAATAAAGCTCTTCTTCATAATGAGTCCTTGGGTGAATGAATCCAAGAGTGTTACACTTATAAATGCACAAAACTTAGTGTTGCAAAATTAGCTGTTTGAATCTACCCAGGGAGATTTTGAAGGGCTGTTGGGTTTTTATTTGTATATGTTCTTTTTTTTTTTTTTTTTTTTTGAGACAGAGTCTCACTTTTGTTGCCCGGGCTAGAGTGCCGTGGCATTAGCCTAGCTCACAGCAACCTCAAACTCCTGAACTCAAGCGATCCTCCTGCCTCAGCCTCCTGAATAGCTGGGACTACAGGCATGCGCCACCATGCCCGGCTAATTTTTTCTATATATATTTAGTTGGCCAATTAATTTCTTTCTATTATTAGTTGAGACAGGGTCTCGCTCTTGCTCAGGTTGGTTTCGAACTCCTGACCTTGAGCTATCCACCCGCCTCGGCCTCCCAGAGTGCTAGGATTACAGGCGTGAGCCACCGCGCGCGGCCCTATTTGTATATGTTCTTGTGAGTGAAACTGAGAAGAAAAACAGGTGATCAGAGAATCTCTGGAAATTTATAATTTTAGGGAGAATGGTAAAATTAATAGGATCTGTGAGATGCCCCAAGAAACAAGCAAAGAACAAGCCATCAATAACAGTCCTTTCTCAGGAGCCAGCAGACAGTCTCAGATGCCTTTCCAGTAGTCGCTACCCTCCCTTCCATGCCGAAAGAACTCCAATTTTATTGGGGTATCAGGTATCAGTGTTCTCCAGATTTGAACCCTAACTGGCATTCATGGTAACCCCATTGCCTTTGCCAGGAGATGGGTTTGGGGAGAGTCGTGTGCTCATGGCGGGCCAATGCACACAGTGGGAATTCTGCTAACAGGCTTCTGACACATGGCCCTTCCTGATTTCTTCCCTGCTTTTGGACATTTTTTGGTGAGAAAGTACTGTTTGAAGCGTTGGCAACCCCTCTCATGACCACGAGGAGACAGCCAAGACAATCAGAGTGAAGCTGACCCAGCAGCCTTTGTTAAGCTGCTGGATTAAGTAATTCCAGAAATTTTTATCTCCAAATTTCTAGTTAGGCAAGTTAAAAATAACCTCTGTAATTTACTTTATTCAGTTACTCTGTTTTGTTGATATTATTGTTGTTTTTGTTGTTGTTTTATAGCAGAAAAATATACTGATGGGACAAAAATTATTCTGATCTAACCCCACTGGAAACCTTGCAGCATCTTCAGCATGTAGTGACAGGAATTGCAGGAGGCATCAAGATATTTGTGATTTCTTAAAAAGTCAAAAGGTGAAAGAATATACACATTGTCTCTTACCCCTTCCCCCGAGTCCCCCCTTTTGACATAATCATATAATCAAATAACCTTGTCATTAGCAATGGGGGGCCGCTTTCTTGTGATATAAAGAGACAAGAAAATGCTAGAAACTCCCTTTGAGCTCTTGTTGTGGCCAGAAAGGAGACTTTGCTTCCTTCATTTTATATCTATAGTGAGTCCTCCGAAGGTGTACACAAGACCAGCTCTCCTGGGCCTGCTGCTGTCAAGCTGCCAGGAGGGAGATGCCTTTGCCATAGGTCACAATAGCGATGACGCCATCTACGCCTATGATAATTACAGGCCAGGGACCTCAAGAACACTCCTTCGTTCAGTTCCATAGCTCTCGCCAAAGACCACATCCTGTGGTATTAATCGTTAAAAAAAATAGGTGCAGACATTCTGGTTTGCCTTGCAAGGCACTGCCACGACTAGGGAGAAACACTGGGTTCTATCTTCTGCCAGGCTGTAGGAAACGCAGAGAAAATGAAATCCCTCCTAGGTATAAAGATAAATAAAATATGAAATATGTAGCATGAACAACTTAAAAGTCGTATGAGGAAAGATTCTTCAGCATTTGCAGGAACTGATAAAACAACATAAAAGTATTTGGGCTAATAAATAAGGACTACTACCCCTGTGTGTGTTTAAATTAATTTATGAAAATGTTGCATTGTCATTATTTATAAACACTTTCATAATTTATAAAGTAACTTTTAAACACGCTGAACCACTGAGAGATTCTATCCCACAAATCCTGAATTCCCCGAGTGACTAGTTAGAATACAAACACTGTACCTCATGATGCCAGTATCAACCCAGAGTAAGACTTACTTTTCAATGCACTCAAATCCCTAAATTCAAAGAAGAGCTTGTCTAAACCAAACCTCTTGGCAGGGTACTGCCTCATCCTCTAGTCTGTAACTTGCTGGATAGTACGACCTACTATACCCAATTCTACAAATTAATATACCTAATATAGCAGTAACAGCTAATAAGATAACTACATAAATATAAAATTCATAATGTGGCTTATGAAATGTTTACTTTTTTTCATTTCAATAGATTTAGGGAGTACAACCGGTTTTTTGATACATGGATAAATTGGATAGTGGTGAAGTCAGGGCTTTTAGTGTACCCATCACAGGAATAGTACAAATTGTACCCTATAGGTCATTTTTGATCCCTCACCTCCCTTCCATCCTCTCCCCTTCTGAGTCTCCGAAGTCTATTATACCACTTTATATGACCACATATACCCATTGCTTAGCTCCCACTTGTAAATGAGAATACGCAGCACTTGTTTTTCTGTTCCTAAGATACTTCACCTAGGATAATGGCTTCCAGCTCCATCCAAGTTGCTGTGAAAGACATTATTTCATTCCTTTTTATGGCTGAGTAGTATTCTGCGATGCACCACATTTTCTTTATTCACTTCTTTATCCATTTCTTGATGGGCACTTAAGCTGATTCCATATCTTTGCGATCATTAATTGTGCTGCAATAAACATGTAAGTACATGTGTGTTTTGATATAATGACTTACTTTTCTTTAGGTAGATACCCAGTAGTGGGACTGCTAGATCAAATGGTAGGTCTGTTTTAGTTCTTTGAGAAATCACCATATTGTTTTTCATAGAGGTTGTGCTAATTTACATTCCCACCAACAGTATATAAGTGTTCTCTTTTCATCTATCGTTTTTTGGCTTTTTAATGGTGCCCATTCTGACACAGGTAAGGTATCTCATTGTGGTTTTAATTTCTGTTTCACTGGTGATTCATGATGTTGAACATTTATTCATATGCTTGTTGGCCATTGTGTATCTTCTTTTGAAAAATATCTGTTCATGTCTTTAGCCCACTTTTTAATGGGCTCATATTTTTTCTTGCTTATTTGTTTGAGTTCCTTGTAGATTCTGGATGTAAGTCCTTCATGGGATATATAGTTTGTGAATATTTTCTCCTATTTTTTAGGTTCTCTATTTATTCTATTTGTTATTTCTTTTGCTGTGCAGAAACTTTATAGCTTAAGTTCTATTTATTTATTTTTGCTTTTGTTGTATTTGTTTAGGGAGTCTTAATCATAAATTCTTTGCCTAGGCCAATGTCTAGGAGAGTTTTTCCTGAGTTTTGTTCTAGAATTTTTATAGCGTCTGGTCTTAACATTTAAGTCTTTAATCCATCTTGAGTTTTTGTGTATGGTGAGAGATAGGGATCCAGTTTCATTCTTCTGCATGTGGCTATACAATTCTCCCAGCACCATTGATTGAATAGGGCATCCTTTCCCCAGAGTATGTTTTTGTTTGCTTTATCAAAGACCATTTGGTTTTAAGTGTATGGTTTTATTTCTGGGGTTTCTATTCTGCTCCAATGATTTATGTGTCTACTTTTATATGTACCTTGCCGTTTTGATTACTATAGCCTTGTAGCATAATTTCCAGTCAGGTAATGTGATCTTCCATATTTGTATTTTTGTTGTTGTTGTTGTTTTGTTTGTTTGATTGATTTGCTTAGGATTACTTTGGCTATTTGGGCTCTTTTTTGATTCCATATGAAATTTAGGATGATTTTTTTCTAATTTTGTAAAAAATTATGTTGGTATTTTTATAAAAATTGCATTGAATCTGTAAGTCATGTGGGAAGTATGGACATTTTAGCAATATTGATTTTTCTAATCCATGAGCATAAGATATTTTCCCATTTATTTGTGTCATCAACAATTTCTTTCATCAATGTTTTGTAGTTATTCTTGTAGAGATCTTTTACCTTCTTGCTTAAGTATATCCTAGGTATTTTATTTGTTTTGCAGCTACTATAAATAGTATTGAGTTCTTGATTTAATTCTCTGCTTGGCTTTTACTAGTATATAGAAATAAATGCTAATGATTTGTGTATATTAATTTTGTAAACTGAGACCTTACTAACTTCATGTATCAATTCTGGGAGTCTTTTAGAGGAGTCTTTAGGGTTTTCCAAATATAAGATCACATCATTAGCAAACAGGAATAGTTTGACCTCCTGTTTTCATATTTGGATGCCCTTTATTTCTTTCTCTTGCCTAATTGCACTGGTTAAGACTTCTAGTACTATGTGGAATAGAAGTGGTGACAGTGGACATCCCTGTCTTGTTCCACTTCTTAGGAGGAATGCTTTCAACTTTACCCCATGCAAGATGATGTTGGCTGTGAGTTTGTCCCATATGGCTTTCATAATTTTAAGAAATTAAAATATATTCCATATATTCCATCCATATATTCCATTCCAAATAATTCCGTATATTCCATCTATGCCTAGTTTGTTGAGGATTTGTATCAAGTGCTGGATTTTATCAAATGCTTTTTCTGCATCTATTGAAATGATCTTAATATTTTTGTTTTTAATTCTGTTTAAGTGGCAAATCACATTTATTGATTTGCATACATTGAAACATCCTTGCATCCTTGGGATAAAACCCACTTGACTGTGGGGAATTCTTTTCGATATGCTGTTGGATTCTGTTTCCTAGTATTTTGCTAAGGATTTTTGCATGTATGTTCATGAGGGATAGTGGTCTGTAAATTTCTTTTTCTGTTGTGTCCCTTCCTGGCTTTGGTATCAAGGTGATACTGGCTTAGTAGAATGAGTTAGGGAGAATTCCCTCCTTCTCAATGTTATGGAACAGTTTCTGTAGGATAGGTACCAGTTCTTCTTTGTAGGTCTGGTAGAATTCAGCTGTGAATCTATCTAGTCCTGAGCTTTATGTTGTTATCTTTGGGAGATTTTTTATTACTGATTCAAGCTCACTACTCATTATTGGTCTGTTCAGAATTTCTATTTCTTCTTGATTCAGCTTGGGAGATTGTGTGTTTCCAAAAATTTATCAATTTCCTCTAGATTTTCTAGTTTGTGTGTATAGAAGTGTTTGTAGTAGTCTCAGATGATCTTTTGCATTTCTGTGGTGTCACTTGTAATGTCTCCTTTTTTGTTTCTGATTGAGTTTGTTTAAATCTTTTCTATTCTTTTCTTGTTTAGTTAAGCAAGTGGTCTGTCAATTTTGTTTATCTTTTCAAAGAACCAACTTTTTGTTTCATTGATCCTTTGTATTTTTTTTGTTGCAATGTCATTTAGCTCTGTTCTGATTTTTGTTATTTCTTCCCTTCTGCTACCTTTGGGTTTGGTTTGTTATGGTCCTGCTGGTTCCCTGAGATGTGACATTGGGTTATTAATTTGTGATCTTTCTGATGTAGACATTTAGTGTTATGAGCTTCCCTTTTAGCAGTGTTTTGCTGCATCCCAGAGATTTTGATAACTTCTGTCTTAATTGTCATTCAATTAATTTTTTTTTAATTTTCATCTTTTTTTTTTTGGTCATTGACCCAAAGATCATTTAGCAACAGGTTGTTTAATTTTCACATATTTGTATAGTTTTGAGAGTTCCTCTTGGAATTGATTTCTAGTTTTATTCCACTGTGGTCTGAGAAGATACATGACATGATCTTGATTTTTATGAGTGTGCTGAGACTTGTTTTATGGCCTAACATATGATCTGTCTTGGAAAATGTTCCATGTGCTGATGAGAGGAATGTGTATTATGCACTTATGGGGTAAAATGTTCTGTAAATGTCTTCGCAGTCCATTTGTTCTAGAGTCCTGTTTAAGGCCAGTGTTTCTTTGTCAATTTTCTGCCTTTATTATCTGTCTAGTTCTGTCAGTGGAGTATTGAAGTCCCTCACTATTATTAAGTTGCTGTTTATTTCATTTTTTAGGTCTAGTAGTATTTGTTTTATAAATCTGGGACCTCCAGTGTTAAGTGCATATGTATTTAGGATTGTTATATCTTCTTGTTGAATCATAATCCCTTTATCATTATGTAATGACCATCTTTGTCTTTTCTTTCTGTTGTTAATTTAAATTGTTTGATCTGATATAAGAATAGCCCCCTTGCTCACTTTCAATTTCCATTTGCATAGAATATTTTTTGCACCCCTCTACCTTGAGTCCATGAGAATCTTCATGAGTTTAATGGGTTTCTTGGAGACAGCAGATAATTGGGTTGCATTTTTCATTATATATCTTTTAAGTGGGGCATTTAGACCATTTACAGTCAATGTTAACATTGATAAATGAGATACTGTCCCAGTCATCACGTTGTTTGTGACCTAGTCACTTTGTATTCTCTTTTGTGTTATTGTTTTATAAGAGCTATGAGTATTTACTTTCAAGTGTTTTTATACTGGTGAGTATCAACTGTTATTTTTTTTTTTTTTTTTTTTTTTTTTGAGACAGAGTCTCACTCTGTTGCCCGGGCTAGAGTGAGTGCCGTGGCGTCAGCTTAGCTCACAGCAACCTCAAACTCCTGGGCTCAAGCAATCCTTCTGCCTCAGCCTCACCAAGTAGCTGGGACTACAGGCATGTGCCACCATGCCCGGCTGATTTTTTCTATATATATCTTTAGTTGGCCAATTAATTTCTTTCTTTCTATTTATAGTAGAGACGGGGTCTCACTCTTGCTCAGGCTGGTTTCAAACTCCT
>CAUYRT010084780.1:0-60207 GCA_963574885.1 Lepilemur ruficaudatus
CTATAAAAATAGAAAGAAATTAATTGGCCAACTAAAAAATATATATGTAAAAAAATTAGCCGGGCATGGTGGCACATGCCTGTAGTCCCAGCTACTCAGGAGGCTGAGGCAGAAGGATTGCTTGAGCCCAGGAGTTTGAGGGTGCTGTGAGCTAGGCTGAAGCCACGGCACTCTACAGCCCGGGCAACAGAGTGAGACTCTGTTTCAAAAAAAAAAAAAAAGCTTTTGTTGGCCAAGCATGGTGGCTCACACCTGTAATCCTAGCACTTTGGAAGCAGAGACGGGAGGATTGCTTGAGGCCAGAGGTTCAAGACCAGCCTGGGCAACATAGCAAAATCCCATCTCTACAAAAAAATAAATGAAAAAAATTAGGTGCACATGGTGGTGTGTGCCCTGTCATCTTAGTTCCTTGGGAGGTTGAGGCAGGAGGATCACTTAAGCCCAGGAGTGTGTGGCTGCAGTGAGCTATGACTACTCCACTGTACTCCAGCCTGGGTGGCAGAGCAAGATCCTGCCTCTAAAAGATAAAAAATAAAAAACTTTTGGTGAATCATGTTTTTTCTCAGCTGATTAAATGGAATTCATTTTCTTCCTGAAGTGACTTTTTCAGAACCCATAGTCTTTATTTCCAGTTCTGGCTGACCGAACAGCTGTTATACTGAGGTTTCTTTTTATTTCACTTCTAGCATAGTTCCACTGTATCTTGTATTCCATGATTTTTCTTTTTTAGATCCCAGTTTTTTTTTTTCCACAGCATATCTATAGTAACACTTTTCAGAAAGGGTGTGTGTAGAAAAAAACGTGACTGTTGTGCTGGCCGTAGAACTTTAGTTTCAAAACTCGTATCCCTCAGAGCTTGGCTCATTCCCATCTAGCATTCTCGTAAGAGCTCTGCTATTTGGATTCCTGTTCATCTGTAAATAAACACTGCCACTACTCCCCCTTCTAAAGATTCAGGGTGTATTTTTATTTTTGTTGTTCTAAGTCTACATGTGTCTGAGAGTAGGATTTGATTTCATTTTGAAGAGTAGTATCTTCCTTTATAAAAATTATTTTTCCAGCTTTATTGAGGTATAATTGACAAATAAAACTTGTATATATTAATATTTAAGGTGTACAATGTGATATTTTGATAGGTGTATAGATTATAAAATGGGTAAAATGATTACTCAAACTAATTAATATATCCATCAGCTAACATAATACCATTTTGTTTTTTGTGATGAGAACACTTAAGTTCTATTCTCTTACATTTCAGGTGTACAATACAATATCACTAACAATAGTCACCAGGCTATACAGTAGATCACCAAATTTACTTATTCGAAAACTGAAACTTGGTGCACTTTGACCAACATCTCTCCATTTCCCCCACCCAGCCCCTGGAACCACTTTTCTACTCTCCGTTTCTATGGGTTTGATTATTTTAGGTTCTGCCTATACGTGAGATCATGCAACATTTGTCTTTTTGTGTCTGACATATTTCACTAAGTATAATGTCCTCTAGGTCATCCATGTTTTTGCAAATGGCAGGATTTTCTTTTCTTTTCTTTTCTTTTTTTTAAGGCTGAACAATATTGCATTGTATATAAAAGTCACATTTTCTTTATCCAGTTGTCTGCTGATGGGCCTGTAAGTTGTTTCCATATTTTGACTATTGTGAATAATGCTGCAGTGACCATGGTAGTGCAGGTATCTTTTTGAGTCCTTATTTTAATTCCTTTGGGTAAATACCTGGAAGTGGGATTGCTGAGTCTTATGGGTTCTATTTTTAACATTTTGAGGAACCTCCACACTCTTTTCCATAATAGCTGTAACAATTTCCATTCTCACCAGCAGTGTGTAAGGGTTCCTATTTTTCCACATTCTCATCAACACTTGTAGCCTTTGGGTTTTTTTGATAATACTCATTCTAATAGGTGTAAGTTATCTCATTGTGGTTTTGATTTTTCTTTCCAGATGTTAGAGATGTCTAGTATTCTTTTATATATCTGTTGGCTATTTGTATGTCTTCTTCAGAGAAATGTCTATTCAGGTCCTTTTCTCATTTTTTAAGTGGGTTTATTTGGGCTTTTTTGCTATTGAGTTGTAGGAGTTCCTCTTATCAGATATATAGTTTATAAATATTTTCTCCCATACTGTAGGGTGTCTCTTCACTTGATTTTTTTTCCTTTGTTGTGCTTAAACCTTTTAGTTTCATGCAATTCAATTTGTCTATTTTTGCTTTTGTGACCTGTGCTTTTTGGGTTCTATCCAAAAACTCATTGCCCAGACCAATGTCAAGAAAATGAAGATTTTCTCCTAAGCATTTAACAGTTTCAGGTTTTATGTTTAAGGCTTAAATGTATTTTTTGAAGTTGATTTTTGTATATTGTATGGACAAGGGTCCAATTTCATTCTTTTTCATGTGGATACCCAGTTTTACCAGCACTATGTATTTAAGAGACTATGCATTCTCAACTGTGTATTCTTGTACCCTTGTTGAAAATTATTTGCTGCATATGCAGGGATTAATTTCTGGGATCCATTCTGTTTTTTTGATATATTTGTCTGTTTTTATGCCAGTATTGTACTTTTTTGGATACAATAGCTTTGGAGTATAATTTGAAATAAAATAAAGTGATGCCTCCAGTTTTGCTCTTTTTGCTCAAGATTGCTTTGACTGTTTGGAGTGCTTGTAGTTTCAATGAATTTAAGATTGCTTTTCTATTCCTTTAAAAAAAATGCCATTAGAATTTTGGTAGGGATTGCATTGAACCTGTAGACTTCTTAATGTTCAGCCTATTGGGGTTTTTAGGCATCGCGGGTGTGGATATTCAATTCTCTTCCCAGATTTGGAACGTTTTCTGTCATTATGTCTTTAAATAAGCTTTGTCTGCCTCTTGCTTTCTTTCTTCCTTTTGGGACTTTCATAATGCATATATTGGTTCATTTACTAGTCCCATGAGTCACATAGGCTTTCTTCACTCTTTTTTATTATTTTTTTCCTCCTTTAACTGGATAATTTCAAATCACCTGTCTTTGAGTTCAGTGATTCTTTTTCCTATTGCATTATTGAGTTTATTGTTGAAGCTCTCTTTTGAATTTTTCAGGTCAGTTTTTGTATTCTCAGCTCCAGGATTTCCATTTGGATATTTTTATAGTTTGTATTTTTTCAAGTATTTATTTTTTTTTTTTTACATTTCATTTAGTTGTCTAACCCTGTTCTCTTGCAGCTCATTGAGCTTATTTAAGATTCTCTTTGAATTTTTTGTCAAGTAATTCATGGATCTCCATTACATTATGGTTAGTAACTAAAGCTTTATTAGTTTCCTTTGATGGTGTCATGTTTTCCTGGTTCTTTGTGATCCATGTACAGTGGAGCTGGAGTCAACTCAGGGACATGCTTCAGGGAACACGGTTGGGTCTGAAGTGTGCATGCCTGTTTCTGGGCATACCTAGAGCCTGGATACTCCTGAGTCCCTTGGCCAGGTCCTTGGGTGGGAGGACTGCCTCTAGACCTCAATAGAATGGGGTTAGAGCCAGGCCATGGGAATGTTTCAGGGACTGTGTCTGGGTGCAAGGTTGGTGGGCCCTGTTACCAGGGCCACAGATGGATATGGATCTTCCCTTTGGCAGAAAGGGCTGGTGGCAGGACCATGAACAAGTGTGGCTGGAGCTGAGTCCACATGGGATGTGACTTCTTTTGGTCTGTAGCCAGGACCATGGTTGGTTGGCAGTCCTGCCAGTGGTGCATGGGCCTGTTTGCTCAAAATGGCCCTCCTTGGTCTTGCGCTCCATTAGGATTTTACACCCATCTATCTGGATCCCAAACCTGTCACAAAGGCATGCTATTCCATTGATGGCAGACAAATATTTGCTACTGTGGTGGGACATTGACTGGGGACATCTTGTTCCACCACCTTACTTATGTCACCACTTGCATCTTTCTTAAGCTTTGGGAAATGTTCTCTTCCTCCTTCTCTTCCTCTTCATCCTTCTCCTCGTTCTTTGTATTTCCTCCTCTCTGTTTTCTTTCTCTGGAACTCCTATGAGACAGATGATGGACTTTAGGTTTTAACCCTAATGTTTCTTAACTCCTCTATTATATTTTCTATTTCTGACATTTTAATTTTAGTTATACGTAGTTTCTTTGACTTTAATTTTTAGAACTTCAACTAAGGTATGTGCAAGGTTTTTAAAATTTTTTCAGAGGGAAGGGGAGGGATCATACTTGGATTTTCAGGAACTCTTTCTTATACTCTGATGTTCATTTTAAAAATGAAATCTTTTATTTTATAGATCCATTAGTTGGACATTTTTTGATGATATTAATTATATTTCTGAAAAATTTTCTTCTTGTTTTTTAATAATAAATACCTGTTTCTCCAGGTATATATTATTAAAAGAGTCAATAATTGCATGTGATTATCTGTCTTCTTATTTTATATTTGAGTTTCCTTAAATATCTGGTGATCTTGGTTGTCCATTTACAATTATGACTGTATGGCTATTTAGATGTTTTTTTCCAATTGTCATTTCCCCTTAATTCTAAACTTTTAGTTCTGTATTTGTGGGCAGGGCTTATCTTTAGTCTTAGCTCTCAGGAAGTTATTTTTAAGATACACCTTAAAAATAGATTCTATTGGTAAATATGTTTTAGAATGGTTTATTAAAACTTCGATACACAACAGTAAATATTCAAAAAAGTCTCAGTAAAGAAACTTTTCTACTTTATTCAATTTATTATTTCTTAGACTTTCTTATTATGTGGTCTCAAATTGGTTGTCAATTTGTTAATTATCTAAACTCTGACCATAGCTTAGGGTTTCCAAAATTCAAACTGTTACTTTGAATACAGAGTTAGGGAAAATTTTCATAATAATCAAGTTCAAGAGAATGAATATCCATAATCTAAAGATAATACCCCATTTTCATAGGTTGAGATAGCAAAACAATTCAATGAAATTGTGGAAAGCCAGTCTGGGTGTGGTGGCTCACACCTGTAATCCCAGTGCTTTGGGAGGCCAAGGCAGGAGAATCACTTGAGGCTAGGGGTTTGAAACTAGCCTGGAAACATAGCCAGACCCCATCTCTATAAAAAATAGAAAAAATTTTTAGGGCATATCGGGATATGCATTTGTAGTTCTAGCTACTTGGGAGGTTGAGGTGGGAGAATTGCTTGAGCCCAGGAGTTAGAGGTTTTAGTGAGCAGCTTGGGCAACAGAGCAAGACCCTGTCTCTTAAAAAAAGAAAAATGTAAACCCAAGGGCTAAGGAGACTTAAAGCCTAGACTTAGAACTCACTGGCTGTATGGGCCAGGTTTTCTCAGGAAGTAAATGAGGGATTGAGGTCATTAGAAAGACGTGACCCAGTTTTACTATGAAAAGAATCTTAATGGGAGGATATAGAACATCTTTATGAGGATCAGCTAAGCTGGAGGAAGAAAGAGGGCTTAGATGAGAGACCAAAGGCGATCTTGGAGGTTAGGCTAGGCAGGTGTAAAAGATATTAGATGGATGATCTTAGGATCTGAAAAATAAGAGGAAGAAATATAAGATCCCAAAGAGCACTTTGTATTGATTTATTTAGAAAGATCCAAGAATCAGGAAATAATTGCATAAAATATGCTTTAAACTGAAGATTAATTCGAGAAATGGTCCTTGAAAATTGGGGAAACTATATCAAATTGTTACAAATAATTTTTATAAGTTTGAGGGAAAAAGACCAGGAAGGTCAGCACAGAACACTTCAATTGCTTGACATGAGCTTTATGGGGAGGCATTTGTGGACACTGGAGAGGTGGAGATTTCCTGAGTCCCAGGCAACGTGCCTAGGACACCCTTGGCACTATGACCGTAGGGGCCGGTGGAGGGAGGACTAAGCATAGGGAAGGGGATCAAGGAAAGGAAACAGTGGCTTGTCCAGTCCTGGGAGAGATTTTTGATCTCATGGGAGAATACCTTCTATGTGCCATTTTCTAATTCAGGGCAGTGAAGAAGAGTGAGATTTGCCTGAACACTGTCGTCTTTGGCAGCCTTAGACCTTCTTGATTCCCCTGTTCTCATTTTGGAGGAGCTCTCACAGCAACATGGAAAGGAGCATGTTTACAAACAAACAAGCAAGCAAAAAACTATTGTTTCAGTCTGATAGCAAACAGAGGAAAAAAGTGAAATGAAAACTCACTCAGATTAGTCAAACAATGCTAACTATTGGTTTGGCAGAGGAAAGAGAGCAACACCTAACTTAGCTGTTTAGATAAAGTTCATTCCAAAAAATAATGGAGAAATTCACAGTGAACGCACAGGACTCTACTGCAGAAAAAATGTAACAGAAATATTTGGGATTTTGTTACTGTAACTTTTGAAACTGAGGTGCACAGGGCAGAGAGATATAGTGCTCTACGCTAGATGTCCAGAGGGACGGGCTTCAGGAACACCAACAGCAGCTTCAGTTTAAGAACCAGCCAAAGCAAATGCAGGAACAAGCACAAGATTACCCCAGGAAGATTACTCGTGGACCTAAGTAAATCCAGGGCACAGGAAGTAAGGTTACCATGTAGAGCCTGCACTCAGGACTGGAAACAGAGAACTGACAATGGAATGGGCATTAGTAGTCTTGAATTCAGTAAGTAGGAGAGAAAGACACCACTATTACAAAGTTCTGAATTGTGCAAGAAAGCAGGATTGTATCGGTTGCCATTCTCTGGGAGAGTAGCATGGAAGGATTCCCCCACTGCCCAGATATGGTAAACACAATTCCACAGTTAACCTCCTGGCTGTCCATCCTGGGCAACTGCCACTGACAGGCCTCTGGGTGAGACTGAAAGTCTTTTCCTTCAAGCCCCAGCTGGTACATACGCTCCTGGCTGCACTGAGGCGTCCTCCTGCTCCTTTGCTTCCTGAGCATCCAGGGCAGACATAGCACAGAATATGTTTTCAGCATAGCTATTAGTTCTGGATGTTACTGTTAAGTTTTGATTCTTCACTTTTAAAATGACTTACCAACATGAACCTAATAAATAAAAGTATTTACATAAACAAATATGCTAAGAACCAGACAGCCCTGAAGAGAAGGTGACCTCAAACATTGCAACCATGATTATAAATTACAAAAATTATATCATTCAAAATTGAGTGACTTTATTAGTCATTTATAATAAGTAATTCTTTATGTCAAGAAATACGGGCTTAGAATGACAAAGGGTCTTGAGTTCTCACGTCACAGAAAGTTAACATAAGGCCCTGGAAAGAGGCAATGAAACAGTCAACAGGGTGTTGGGTCTGTGCCTGAAACCTGTAGTGAGGAAGTGTGCACGTTGAATAAAAATGGTCAGAGGGGACTGGATGAATGGGACAGAAAACGTGTCCTCAGAGGTTAAAGCATTAAGGCAAGTGAGTGGGACTCACCTGGTAAGACTTCCTGGGAGCCGGTGTTATTGGATTAGACTCTGATGAGCGTGTGGGATGAGGCCAAAGCCAAGAGGTTGAAAGGAGTGAGTCTCATCTACAAAGACACAGGGTAGGAGGGACAAGGCATTTGCGCAGTTTGGGGAGTAGAGGGAGGGGAAGATGGGAGCACAGACTGGAGTAGATCAATGGAAGAAAATCACATCCTTGAATTCCAGAGGGAGCTTTGTATGTGAGGGCAGTGTTTTGTAACTGCTGCCACTGGATTGGGAGCCACAGGAGACGAACAAAGTGTACGCCCAGGTGCTACAGATCAGGCCAGAGAGGTGGGCAGGAGCCAGCTTTGAAAGCCCTTGTCTCTGATCCTGGGTTGGTTTCTCCCCCTTTTCACCATATTATTCTGTATTTTTACTTATTGAAAAATCACCGCTTTTCAAAAGCAGTTGCTTTAAATTCTAACCTTGCCCTCCAGATTGATCTTGTGGGTAATTCAAATGACTATGTTTTTTCTTCCATCACTTATGTCCCGGAGATTAGAGGAGGGGACTGGAGGCAGGGAACTGGTAATTGTCAGAACATCTGTAGAAGTGACTTTCTGTGTTGACTTTGACCCAGTGGTTTACAAGTCTGAGAAGGTGCCTCTAACACAGCAGAGCACAGATCTTAGATGCACTTTAATTAAATAGTCAGGAGTGTTATTTTTTTTCCTTCCTCAGCATTTAAAGAATAACCCTGTCCATGAAGAGCCCTATAAAGTATTGTGTCTTTTTATTTACCTTTTAGTTCTTCAGTGCCAGGAAAATAAAATTCCTTTGATCTGAAAGAGTTAGGAGGCAAACTTTTGAAGTTCTCTTCCCACCTTCTCTGGAATCTTTAATCTTTTGAGATGGTGAAAGTAGAGAAGACTGTTGTGAAATCATCAGTTGAAGGTAGGACAAACAGGAGAGTGGGCTTTGCGAAGGCTCAGATGTCGGTGGGAAACAAGGACTTTGCCTGTCCAGACCCTATCTTTACCTTGTAGTTTTTCAGGCTCTTATCCGGGCTTGTTTCTCTGGGCACTGAAGTATCTTGTTTTTCCTTATCTCCTTTCCTTACCAAAGCAAAGATCTGATTCTTCCAGGGTCTGGTTCTCTGAAAGACAAAAAGGAAAAAAAAAAGAGTAGAAGAGTTGCCTATGAGGAATCAAATCTATTGCTCTGTATCTACGTGTCGTGTCATTTAGGGAGGCAGAAGTACAATGGGCAGTCCATCAGAGCTAGCGTCAGCTCCTCCCGCTTTCATTTACCTCTTAATAAATAGTCATTCATCATCTTCTATGTGCCAGACATTTTTTAGAAGTGTGATTTCATCAAATCATTTAACTTCAAATTTCTAATTTCTCACAATGTTGTTGGAAATATAAAATGAAATAACATATGTCAAATGTTGACTAATATGTGGTATGATGGAGACTCAACAGTGTAGATATGCCTTCCTCTTCCTCATTGCCTTTCGCAGATTAATGTTTAAATAAGAAGACTACAAAATCAAAAATTCCTGGTTCTTATCTTACATCTACCATTTATTAAACTTGTGCAATTTTGCATAACTGGTTGAGTAATAGTGTAACTATTTGAAAACAGAATTATTGATACTAACTTAGATTGTGTACTTGTGAGGATTTAGTGAGATAACAAATACATAGTCCTGGCATAAGGCTTGGCCTGAAGGAGACAGGAGATACTATTGCTCTTTCCTTCCCAGGTATCATCAGGCCTTAAGCTTAGTGACTCTAAACTGCCATATGAAAGAGAATGTCTAGCTCTAGGAAGATTGAAAGGAGAGAACCTTTTAGGTAGGAAGGCTTAAAGGTAGGTACTTTATATATATGTGTGTGTGTATATACAAATATTTATATATAATATATATAATAAAATATATATTAGAAATCTGTGATTCTTCATATGTGATGTTTTCATAGGAGACATTAAATTAAATTAAATTACCATTTTACAAGTGAATCTTACTCAGTGTTCAATGTAGAGAAAACAGTAAGATATGCTTTCACAGGATGAAAATAAAAATGTGTTAGAGAAGTTTTGCGTGGGTAAGAAAAATGCCAAATCAATTAATCAAATCATTATTAGTGTTATTAAGTGAGGAACTTGATTAAAAGCCAGGATCAAATTCTTAATTATATATTTTACAAAGCAGATTTGGTATAATTAAGAAAGGATAGATGACCACAAAAGTTTACTCTGGATCCTGGACCTTAGATATGGCAAATAAAATAATCTGAATCAAGCTTATCTACAAAGGGCACAACCATTTCTATTATCTTGTCCTATATTTTTTAAAAATTTGCTACTTACAATTTCCCAATAATAAATTAATATTTAGATTAGTACATATTTGAAGTATAATGGTTATTTTATGTTTGAGAATCCCATAAAATATTTGAGAAGTTGTAATGAATAGGATTCCTTCTAAGATTATAAATACAGAGTATTGCTCTCTAAACCCAAAGGGGACCACAGGAATACCTGTCAGCATAAAATCAATTGAAAGGCATTTGATCTTTCAGTTATTAAACAAACATTGTAGTGTGGTACATATAATCAAAGATACATGTTTTATAAGTATGTGAAAAAAAATTCCATTGTCAAAACAAATTTGCCCAAATGGCTTCATGATTTAAGAATAAGCTCAAGATTGTCCTAAAAAAATGGCAGAATAAGGGCATTGGAATATCCTCTTCTCCATACAAGCAATGAGAACGCTGGTAAAAATTGTCCAAATGAACTTTTTCAGAACACCAGAAAATCAGCAGGCTAGAAGATGCTGGGGGACAGGAGGTGAGAAAAGGGTTGGAGATATTTCAAAACCTCATTTCAGAGCACTGTCATTATTTGACCACATGATAGTTCCCTTGAAACTCTACTTGCAAGGTGTATCTTCACTGCAACCACCTTTTCCATGGCAGCATTTGCCAAAACAATCAGTAGCAATTGTCTATCATCACAAATACTTGAGGTAAATGCAACAGTTGGAACAAACAACAAGCAAACGAGAAAACTTGAAAAGAAAAACTGGGTAGTGAGATGTCTATAGGAGGTTTTGAAAAGCTCTGGTATGTTACTGGGAATTTAGAAAGCCACATGCACATGTAGGGCTGGGTGCACACTCAGGAAATATCTAAAAAGAGCCTGAGATTTCACTCCTGTCTAACTTTCAGGCCCTGCCCAAGAAGGAAGGGAAAGCTAAGGCACAATTCTAAACTGTCTAGCTAAATGTTGAAGGTTTACCCCAGCATACACACAGAGGCCCTTGGCAAAGACTGGGAGACTTATTGCTGCTAGGCATTTAAAGAATTATCATTCCAATAATTAGCTAACCACTAAATCAACCAAGTAGAGATTTCAGTGGCATACATGACAAAGAATGCAGAACTTACAGAATTCATTCAAAGAATTCACCAAAAAACAGCAGAGCAAAAACAACATTAATAAACAATAAACAGCAATGGTGACAGCAACAGACCCTGGAGAGAGAAAAGAATGTGATTTTTAGAGTTGCCATATATTATCTAAAATGTCCAGTTTTTCAAGAAAAATTATGTGCTATGGAAAGAAAAAGAAAAATATGGCCCATAATAGGAAAAGTGAAAAGTGGTCAATAGAAACAGTCCTTGAGGAATCCCAGACACTGGATGTACTATATAAAGACTTTCAATCAGTTATGTTAAATATGTTCAAAGAACAAAAGTAAATAATGTCTAAAGAACTAAAGGAAAGTATTAGAATGATGTCTTACTAAATAGGGAATATCAATAAAAAGACAGAAATGATAAAAAAAAATGAAAGAAAGCCTGGAATTGAAAAGTAAAATAATGGAAATAAAAAATTCATTAGAGGTGCCTAACAGTGGCCTTAAACAGGCAGAGAAAAGAATAAGGAAATTTGAAGATAGGTCAATTGAGATTACCCTGTCTGAGGAACAGGAAGAAAGAAGAATGAAGAAAAAGGAACAAAGCTTCAGAGACCTTCAGGGCATCATAAAGAGTACCAATACATATATATTGTGAGTCCCAAAAATAGAGGGTAGAGGAAAAGGGGCAGAATGAATAACTAAAGCAATAATGGCCCAAAACTTACCAAACTTGATGAAAAACATTATTCTATGTATCCAGGAAGCTCAAAGAACTCCAAGTAAGATAAAATCATAAGATCTACAGCTAGGCACATCATAATCTAATTATCAAAGAGAGACAAAGAAAGAATCTTAAAAGCAGCAAGAGAGAAGCATCATGTATAAGAAAGCCTAAATAGAATTAACAGCTGACAGATTTCTAGTGAGAACTAGAAACCATGCAGAACAGAAAGCAGAGGGATGGTGTATTCAAATTGCTGAAAGAAAAAAACCTGTTAACCAAGAATTCTATATCAAGCAAAGGTATCCTTCAAAATGAAGGAGAGGAAAATAACAAGGATGTCCACTCTCATCATTTTCATTCAACATTGTGCTAGAGTTTCTAGATAAGGCAATTAAGCCAGAAAAGAACATATTCAAATTGGAAAGGAAGTAGTGAACTACTTTTCCCCCCAGATTATGTGATCTTTTATAAAGAAAATCATAAGGACTCCATAAAAGACTATTAGAGATAATAAACAAGCTCAGCAACATTTCAGGATATAAGAGCTAAATATCAAAATAAATTGTATCTCTCTGCACTATCTGTGGACAATCTAAAATATGATATTTATTTATTTATTTTTAAATATGATATTTAAAAATCTTTTTAAAATAGCATCAAAAAGAATAAAATATTTAGGAATAAATTTAGCAAAAGAAATGCAGACTTGTATAGTATAAATTGCAAAACTTTGTTGAAGGAAATTAAATAAGACCTAATGGAAAGACATTTCATGTTCATGGAAAATTTGATATTGTTAAGGTAACAACACTCCCTAAATTTATCTACACAATCAATGAAATTCTTAGAAAAATACCACTACACTTTTTTAATGATTAATCTCCAAATTCATAGAGAAATGTAAGGGGCCAGAATAGTCAAAACAGTTTTGAAAGAGAACAATTAGAAGACTCACACTTCCTGATTTTAAAACTTACACAAATTTGTAGTAGTCAGCTTTATAAGAAGACAGTGTGCTATTGGCATAAGAATAGACAATGAAATAAAATTAAGAATCCAGAAACAAACTCTTACATTTATGCTCAACTGTTTTACATCAAGGGTGCTAAGACAATTTAACGGGGAATAGTCCTTTCAACAAATAGTGCTGGGCAACTGGATAGCCACATACAGAAGAAAAACGTTGGACCAATACTATATACCACATATAAATATTAATTCAAACTTGATCAAAGACTTACATGTAAGAACAAAAACTATAAGACTCTTAAGAAAACATAGATGTAAATCTCTGTGACCTTGGATTAGGCAATGTTTTTGGATATGATTCCAAAAGCACAAGCAAACAAAGAAAAAGAAATTTGCCTTCATCAAAACTATAAATTTTTGTGCATCAAGGGACTCACTATCAAGAAAGTGAAAAGACAGCTTATAGAATGAAAATTATCTATCTGATAAAGGGACTTGTATCCAGAATATATAAAGAATGTTTGCAATAAAGATACAAAAAACCCAATTTAAACATCGGAAAAGGATTTGAGTAGAGATTTTGCTTCAGATGAGATGCAATGGGCCAATAAGCACATGAAAATGTGCCTATTAGCTTTGATCATTAAGGAAATCCAAATCAAAGCCACAATGAGATACCACTTCACACTTGCTAGGACAACTATAATTTTAAAAATGGACAATAATAAGTGTTGGAATCCTTACACATAGCTGATGAGAAGTAAAATGGTTCAACTGCTATGGAGCACAGTCTGGCATTTTCTCAACATGCTAAACACGGAGTTACCATCTGACCTAGTCAGTCCACTCCTAACTATATACCTAAGAGAAACAGAAACATATGTCCACATAAAAACTTATTCATGAATTTTTATATCAGCTTATTAATAATAGCCCCAAAGTGGAAACAACCCAAAAGTCTATCAACTAATGAATGGATAAACATAATTTATTTAGTATATCCATACAATGGAATATTATTCAGCTTTGAAAAAGAATGAGCTATGCTACAGCGTGGATGAATCTTAAAAACATGCTAAGTGAAAGAAGCCAGACACAAAAGACCACATATCGTATTATTCCATTTACATGAAATGTTCAGAATACGCACATCCATAGAGATAGAAAGTAAATTATTTAATAATTGCCTAGGGATGGAGTGAGGGAGAAATTGGGTGTGGCTATTAATAGGTAAAGGGTTTCTTTTTATGGTGATGAAAGTGTTTATAAAATTGACTGTGGTGACGGTTGCACAACTCCGTCAATGTACTACAAGTCATTAAACAGCACACTTTAAATGGGTGAATTACAGTATGTAAATATGAATATGCTATGAAAATTACATCTCTGTCTGAGTTCCAGAGGCATAATGTCCAATTGCTCACCTGAAATCTCCTTTTGAACCTCAAAGATATTTCAGTGACAGTATATACAATCTGGATTCATAATCTACCTCTCCCCAACTTGTCCCTTTTCCAGAGTTCCCTCTCTCAGTTGTATAAATCAGTTCTCTCATTCAGTTGCACAGTGCAGAAACCCAGGTGTCTCTTTTATCCACTCTTGGACATCTCCACCTCACCACCGTAGTCAATCTGGACCATTTTAATAGTCTCCTAACTAATCTTCCCATATCCATTGTTAGTTCTTTCAAATCTGTTTTCCATGTTGAATCCGGGTGCATTTCAAAAATGCTAATCCAATCAATCATGTCATCCTCAACTGAACTTATAGACCCAAATTGTAGAAGATCTTACATATTCTGGTCTCTTTCTATTTGTCCAAGCTTTCATACCTGATTTCTACTTTTTTAAAAAAAATCATCAAATGTTATAAGTAGATGGGGAAAAATCTATTAATAAGATTATGTATTTTAATATCTTTTAAAAATATCTGTACATGAAGCACAACACTATTCGGGATTACATGAATAGGTAGGTGTTAATAATGTAGAGTTATTGTATTCAAAATAAATTTTTTAATAATATCTTCAATGATAATGCTTGATAGTGTTCTTATAATGATTTTGATTATAAATTCATGTTTCAATGAAAGAGATAGAAGCCCAAGTTTCCTTTTTTCATTTCTTTTCCCCATTTTTGAAAGCAGAGAAAGCCCTTCTTCAAATGGAATCTTATTAGAAAGTTCAATGTGAAATAAGAAAAATTAGTTCCCCTATTGAGGGGTAGTGTAACCTGGTCTGTCAGCTTGAGTCCTTTCTTAGTGTCTGACCTAGATTCCAAATCATCTTGCAGTGGTCCCCAGCCTTTTTGGAACCAGAGACTGGTTTCATGGAAGATAATTTTTCCACAGATGGGGGTGGGTGGAGGCAGAGCTCTGCAGCTTGGTCCCTAACAGACCAAGGACTGGTACATACCTGCGGCCTGGGGGTTGGGGACTGCAGATGTAGGGAACAGAATTGAAATCCACTGGTTTAAACTATCAAACATTGCTTTTTAAAAAAAAAGTGATGATGGCTTTGATTTTTCCATTTGCATTAAAATTTGTACTAAAATATTTATTTTTTGGAATCGTTCACATACCTATTTTTTATATCATCGATATTATCTCTATTCCTCTTTCCCCCTTGCCGTTCCTTCGTGTTGATTTATATTAATTTCCATTCCTTTCCTGGCCACCTGTACTGTATTCATTTCTCCTGTGAGAATCACCTCAAGGTTCTCCATGACAGTTTACAGAAAAATTCATCATTTGAGATGCACTTTTTCATTTCGTAAGATTAATGGTGCTTTCGGAAGCACTGGCTGTTTACCCTTTCGCTGACCCCGTAAACGCTGCTCAAGCGCCCGTGGAGCACGCTGAGACGAGCACACGCATGCCAGTCCTCACATAAAGTCTCACTGTCCTCTTCCCCTCGATGACGTCTCCTTAAACGTCTGGCTTCCACCTCTTCAACTTTTTCCATGCCTCAAAGAACTGCTGTCTCCCGTGGAGCGCTGGTACAAATTTCATAACTGGCTCTCTTGGGGGGAAAACGCCCTGATTTATAGTGTTTGCCTATTTCAGTGTATTTGCACCTTGGCCAATTTCAGACTACCAGTGTCGCCGCTGAATGTGGCATTATGAAGAAACATGCTGTGGCCGGGCATTGTATGGTATTTCCACCAGGTAGACACAAGAGATGTAAATAACTTTAAGTGCTTAAGTTACAGTAAAATAATTAGGAACTTGTGAATTTTGAATATTTATTTTAAAAAAACATATTTAATTGTAAGTTTATGGAAACGAGCTCTTAATGATGGCTGTATCTGACAGCTGCCTTGCATGAGTCCTCAAAATACAGCACTGGGCCCCTGTGAGGGCCTGAGCCTGCTCCACCCAGCAGGGTCCTGACTGTCTCACCAGCAGTCAGCCAGCCACCAGCGGTGGTAAAGAGGCCAGAGCGCTTTTCCTGCATGCCAAAGGACAGAATGAAGTAGAGATGGCAACTTGGTTGAATCAGTTGTAACAAGATGGCTATGCTCAAAAGAATTCTGAAACTTTGTTATGCAGAGTCCTATAGTCCATTAGCAATGTCAGCTAAGGACTAAGGAGGGCATATTAGAATTAATACACACATTTTTCATCCCCTTTACGAGCATATATTCCCACCTAAGCAATAGAGGAGTACACAGGAGCAGGGGCTCTATTTCACTCTCCTTTGACCTCTGTGTACCATCTGCCCTTGTCCAAATACGGTTCTGTGGTCCTTTTGGGTACCAGAGATACCTCCCCACTTCCAGCTTTTGGTGCATCCCAGACTCCGCCCTCCACCCCCAGCATGGCCTTCAGTGCTGGCGACCATGATGGTGGACTAGAGGGGTCACCGAGGGCCCTGGCTGGCATTCTGGAGAGCTCTGGCACACGATTCCACGACCTTGTCTTCTTGGCCTTCTGGTCCTTGGCTCCAGACATCATCCTGTGACATCTGGTTCACCCCCCTATTTGGTGACTCAGTCGGCCACTCTTCTGTGCATCACAGACGTCAACTTCTTGTTCTCCTCTCAGCTCAGCCTGTGGCAGGCTCCTCAGGCCATGAAGAAGAGACATCCCCTCACCTAGGCTGAGGCTCAAGGAATCCTTTCTGACCAGGCGAGGCTTCCTGCTGCCTCTACCTCCTTTCCTAATTCCTTCTCTGTTCCCCATGCAGCAGAGGGATTCAATGCTGATTCACAGCTCCAATGAGGTGTTCTCACTGAGCTTACCCACACAGTGCTGGCACACGGCTTGTGATCAAGTGTTAGTTATGTCATATTCTCTTCAACCTAGATAGTCTCTCCCTAAGAGGGTTAAAACTTGGGGGCAGAAAATCAATGAATTA
This sequence comes from Lepilemur ruficaudatus, assembly GCA_963574885.1. NCBI lineage: Eukaryota > Metazoa > Chordata > Mammalia > Primates > Lepilemuridae > Lepilemur > Lepilemur ruficaudatus. Next base: position 16,847 of record CAUYRT010084780.1, read on the forward strand.
TATTGTATGTAATTCGCACAACCCTTAGAAAGCATACTTTTTTATTGGTAGAAAATGGTGACCAGAAAAGATTAGAAATCAAGGTGACCTTCTGATGGCTTTTAAAGGTTAAATATATTTGAGAGAAACTTGTTGGCATTTTCATAACAACTAGAGGTTCAGTGATTTCCCTTTATTACGCTAACCCTTGGCTTTAAAAAAATAACTAGGAGCCATCTCTTGTACTCACCACTCAGATGACAGACTGTCCTTCACCATGAAAGGGGCTGAAATGTGGTTAACACTCTTCTGACAGGAAGGGCTCTTGGACTCCCAGGAAGATGAGAAGAAAAAGCAGCTGGCCAAGCTACTGCCACCGGACAAAGGGGACGAGCTGCACATTGTTGCTTTCCCCTTTTTTTGTTTTTTAGACATCATTGACGACACTAGGGCTTTGGTTTATGAACCCCAGTCCTGACCTCCTGGGCCTGTCCCAGTCAGTGCTCACGGGAAGTAGAGCTGAGGTCGGAATAGGCCAATGGGCAGCAGAAGTCACACAAGGAGAAAAACACAAAAGAAATAATACTTTAGAGACAATTCTGTAAAATTATGGAAAGTAAAGGGTTTCTTAAATGCAAATGTGGTGAGCACCAACACTGAAAGTTTCTGGAGTCTGTGGAAAGGGTGGATGGTGATTTGAACAGTTGTATTTATTTACAAGCTTGATTTTAACGGAGATCTAAGTTCTTAGCCTTTGAACCCTGGCGGAGGGGCGGGGAGTATGAGATACAAAGTTTCCTCAAGCAAATGAGAACGAAGGTAAAGATGAACTGAGACTGCTTTGGGAACATGGCCCGCAGGAAACGCCCGGAACAAAGACACAATGGAAGTAACTTCTGCTTCTTATATACTATCTACTCGAAGCATGTTTTATTGTAAACATATCCTTCTGTGTGCTGTTTTCATTATCCTCATTAGGAGATTATGAGAACGCTTACTTAGTTTAAAATTCTTGCCTTTCATTCCCTCAAGACTCATCAAATGCTGGATTAATGTAGAAGGATAAATAATATTGTAAAAGGATTTTTTTCTTTAGTGAATCACAGGGAACATTACTTTTAAAAAATGTTCTTAAGGGAGAAAAGGTCTTTTCACAGTGGTAACACTTCATATTTTAGGAGAAAATGTGCATTTAATTAAAATTCCATATGCCAATCATAGTGTATTATTTAAATACCAAATGATTATTAAAATCACATTTAATTGTGCTCTAAAAATATAACAGATATGTACCCATGAAACAGCTGTTAAACATCACCAAAATTTCCTTGATCAGCTTTTTTTTTTCATAAGCATTTTCCAGTTACAATTAGCCTGGTTTTAAGAAATATTTCTTTGACACACACACACACAGATGCACACACATCTCATTAATGGTAGGATAAGAAATTTTGTTGAAGTGAATGACAATTTTGTGAGGGTTATCAGTGATTCAAAAATAATAGCAAAATAAACCCTGGATTTTTCATGTCTGCATGGACATCTTAGTATGCTGTACCACATAGAACCAAAAACCACCTAGAGACATCAAACATGTGCCATGTCAAAGATGGAAAAGAGGAGATGTCAGGTGAATATCAACACAATTATTGCAACTGCATGGGTCAATATGTTCCAAAGAATTTTGTGGTACTGACTCTGCCACTACAAAACTGTGGTTGCATTCTGTCAAATCTATACAGTACTTTGCAAGCATTTGACTATCCAATACTCACTTTCAAAATAGCCAACTAAAGTAAACACTCTGGGAGGAAATGCTTTATATGTAGCCAAATACCTCAATGCAACTCATCAATCAAAGGTGACCCTTTGATTCAGGGGCTGCAAATGAGGCAGTTGCAACCACCAGATTTACAGGAAAATTGCAAAGAGACAAAATTTAACTTTTCTTCCTTTCCTTCTACTTCTTGGTGCACTTCACTCACTTTTGGCTGTCAGTATGCCAGTTATCTTGACTCCAGATTCCAGAAGCCCTTAATGGCAAACCAACTCTCCCCACCCCCTACACTATAGTATCCATACCTAAATCTATTCTTCCCCCAGAAGTCTGCTATTTGCCAGCTATTTTCCTTCCTGCTTCTAATTCCTTCCCCACCAAATCCCCATTCATTAACATCTAGGCAAACGACAAACTACTGAAAATAATTCACACTACAAGAAAAACTTGCAGGGAGTTATCAGTTATGAAGGGGGGTTTCACAAATGGATCTTTCCCTTCCCCCAGCCCCTCTCCCTTCCTTCTTCCTCCTTGCCTTTCTCTGCCTCTAAGTTTCCTTTGTTTTAGACAAGCAACCCAGGACTTCTGGGTAAGAATGTGATGTCAGCACAAGTGTCTAATTCCTCTCCTTCCAGATCCCCATTAAAATGACCGATAGATATAAAAATAAGAGGAAAAACTGCACCCGTGCTGACGCTTGGGAAGGCTGAAATGTGCACACCAAATCTCCAAGAATTTCCGTTAGATGAGAATGAATTGAAAGAAAAGGCAAACTCATGACTCACCCTAAATGGGAGGGAGCAATGTGCACACAAAGTGAGGGCAGACACAGACGGAGCCCCGCTAATAGCCCTTAGGTTAAAGGAGCAAGGGCTGGACATGAGGTTAGACCATCAGGAGGTCAGGAGAACATCTGGATTTCTTCAGCGTGTTTGAAAAGTGTGAGCTGTTCCGGGGGGGAGGGGGGTGCGGAGGGTGGGGAGCTGGCGCGATGGGGCTTACCCACAGCCCAGCCACCTAACCCTAACCCCAACTCTAACCCTATCCCTAACCCCAACCCAGCCATGCCACGGGCATGGGGACGGGAGTGATGAATGTTTTTGTGCTCAGAGCCTCCAATGCGTTCAGCTTATTTCCAGAGGATACATTCTTGGAAAGAGAATTACCAGGCCCAAAGCTAGGAACATTTTTATGATTACTGATTAGGAAGTTGCTCCATAAAAAGGTTATACCAGTTTATACCTCCACTAAGCATTAAACTGCCATACCTTTTCATCAACTGTCACCAATTTTGGACGTTAACAATAGATGAAAAATGACAGCTCATAGTTGTTTAATTTATATTTGAATATCACTAATGTTGAATTCTTTTGTTTTTTAATGTGCCTTGGACATCTGCATATATTTCTCCCTTTTGTAATTGCCTTTGTCCATTTTTCTTCCCATTTAGGGGCCTATCCATTTCATATCGATTAGTGAGATTCTTAATCTCACTAATCTCAACACTTTCAGAGAAATAATGTGATTCCAGTTGTTTATTTCCATGCTTTAAGGCAGAAAAAAAATTGGCTTCTAGGGACTGAACAATAAAAATGCACCCATGTAAGCAAACCCAATTGTACAAATTTACTGTTATAATTTGTTGCTTTCTTCCTTATTCTTTTCATGAGTCTAATTGTTTTAGGAGATGCTTTGATTCCATGCTGTTTTTTGCTTAGCTCTTTTTATTGTTGTTTTTAATTTTTTCTTTTTTTGGTACGGGGTTCTGAGTATATGTACAGTGGCCATATTTTGTGAACCTCAAACCAGATCACCTTGTCTGATAAATGGGGAGAACAGGACACTTAAAAAAAGCAACAGAAATTTATTTTCTCACAGTGTGGAGGCTGGAAGTCTGACATCAAGGTTGGGGGGCTTATAGATGGCCATCTTCTTCCTGTATCTTCACCAGCAGGACACTTTTCTTTTAGGGCATGTTTCAGAAAGAATAGGATGATGCTGGTCATGTGTACATTTTTTATTTCTCTAACGATATTAGCAAAGGCTGTTATTTGCTTCATCTTTTTGTCACTCTCCCGACCCCAGCCTAGCAAGGTGTCACAAGATGGGTGCTTGACATGTAAGAGATGGATAGGTGAGTTTTAAGAGATTGAGAGCTTGGCCCTAAGCCATGTGGACAAATGAGCAGGGGACAGGAGGGCCCCCCAAAGGAGAATGTTCTGGCAGTAAGAAACCACAGGTAAACATTGCCTGTTTTATAGCTTTGCTTCAGGAGACTTAAATTTCAGGGCAGGCAGAGCTAATTCCGTACTGAAACAAATGTATTCTACCTGATTCAAAAGGATCTTCCACAGTTATCTCTTGCAGCTGAACACTACTCAATTTCCTATTAATAGCCATGCTCAAAACGGTCGTGTAACCCACTGTCTGGAGACTGTGACTTTAAAATGCCTGATGATGGCTGAGCACAAGACTGAGGCCACTGTGGCCAGTGAAATCCTCATGGCTCTTGAGTTTGGCTGGCTTTTGCTTGTTTTAGGTAGCTGACTGTTTCTGTGATTTCATTCTGAAAAATGGGGGAGGGGGCAGTAGCTTGTGCAGGATATCTGGATACTTTACTCTTTACTTAACCGCCAGGGCAAATGCTTTATGAATCCGATCCTCCACTGTGAGGCTGCCGGGAGGCGGGAAAACTCCTGCCCCAGAGGCATTTCTCTCATCCCACTTGAAGACCCTAATGAAACGGGCTGGTTTCAGAGCTGCAGCAGCTTGCAGGTCTCCACTATTGAATTCCACTCTCTAATGAGTTCCCCTAAATCTGCCATCAGATGACTTTATTGACTTTCAGATCATAATTAACCAACACTCACTTTTTGCAGTTATTTTGACTTTTTTTTTCTTTTTCCATTCTGCTTTTGAATGTCTGGACCCAACTTAAGTCATGTTTTCCGACAGATATTTAATGACCAGACACTAACAAGGGACACTGTCTCTCCTTGTTACTTCTGAAAGAAATATTACCGGGGTGAGAAGGCTGGAAGCAGCCTAGAGTATTTTCCAGAACCACTTGATGTCTTTAATGGTAAATAGGAGGAAAGCGACCCTTCAATAGGTAATTGTCACTGTTAGTGACGTTTTTATTACTTTTCAATTAGGGGAGGTGATAGAACATTTGGTGAGCAGAAAGTCTTGGCTTCATTAGAAGCACATGCTGGGTAAAGTTGTAGATGAACAAGGCTAAATCAGTTACCACCTTTTCCTTTTTACTTGTTGGCAGACTGAGATAAAATCTGTGATAAATGGACAATTAGGAAAAGATCTCATTGTTTTTTTTCTAAGGAAATGTGTTCTCCATAGCTTCCCCCGTCATTTAAATTTGATTCCCAGACTGTCCAACACACTGCCTGAGTTGCTAAATGCGCATTAGAGATTGCATTTCAACCCACATGCACACGCGCCCGCATCACACAGCTTGCGTGCCTTTTGCAAAGAGTTCTCTGTAATATGGAGCAGATAGATTTAAGTGCTTCACAATTACGAGTCGGAACCTTGCACCTAGGGGATATAGATGAGCCAATTAATTAGTGAGGTGGTCTTTATTGGGCAGAGCAATGAGTCCCATTTTCCTGATGGGAGATTTGTGGCCCAGAGGAAATTAAGATCAGTTCAGCATGAGGGCTAATGGCACAGATGTCACTTAAAGGCAATTAACATCCTTTCCTCTAAACCTGGGTTTCTGCTTTCCAGCCCTCATTTCCTAATAATCACAACATGTCCTTAGCAATCCCTGTCCCACCTTGCATTGCTGTGTATTCTGGGGCAATTTAACTTCTCTGAGGCTCAGTTTCCTAATTTGTACGGTGACAGATGATGGTATCTTCCTTGCAAGGGTTTTGTGAAGGTTAAATGAGGTACCTTAGGTAAAGTGCTTAGTATAATGCTTGCTGGCTCAGAGTAATTGTTTAGTACAGGAATGCAAATAATAAACAATAATATGAAGAACGATAACCAGAATTTATTGCTTGCAGATGAGAAACCCACTGGGTATGTTGGTCCCAATGGGGATCCAGCTGAAGTGCCCATCTTGCATGCTGCCAGACTACCAGAGTGACAGGGTAGACTGCAGTGTAGGTAAGGAGAACCTCAAGTTCAGGCCCCAGTCTGTATAATGTCTGTGTCCACAAGACAGGGCTCAGGGCCCTGGCTACTGCCTCTCTGGTTCAGATTACCTTAGATGGCTTCTCTGGGCAACTTCCACTCTAAATTTGAAGCACACCTTGAGGGCACTCATGTTGAAGTTCAAAGGAGTCTGGTAACTGATTAAAAATGTCTTTCCCAGTTTGTGACTCCTTCTGTTCTCTCTCTAAACAAGAAACTGGCCAAAGGCAGACAGCCTGGGGAGGTGACGGGAAAGTCAGCTCGGGAGTGGAGTGGGGTTGGGGTGGGCAGTGTGTATGTTTAGCTCAACCTGAGCCTCAGAGGGGTGTAGATCTTGTGGGCCCAGGGCCTGTCAGCTCATTGGGGTGGCCACACCTGGCCTGGGTCAGTGACCCAGGCTGCGCACTGGAAGTTTAAAGATGTGTCTGTGTCCTGCTATTGAATGGAGACACACTGCTTGCAGTTACTTAGGTGACTGTTATTTGAATTATTCCTAGATCAGCATTGGTGTGGCTGGTGTCTCAGGTCTGGAGCTGGCCTCCTAGAGTCGTCTTGTAGCCACCTAGAGCCCCCGAAGCTGGAGGGGCTGAGTGGACGTCTGCCCAGGCTTGCTGGAGTGGGCTGACCAGGGGCGCTGCCTAAATCGGGCTGCTTTTTGGAATTGGGAAAGAACAAAGCTGTGCAGGTATATTATTAACAGAAACTTTGTGCTCTATCAAAACAGAGTCATGTGCACAGTCCTTTAAGAGACTGAGATTGTGAATGATAGTTCTTTGTTGGTCAAATTTATTTCCAAAAACTTCTGAAATGTGGAACAGCGAATACATCACGAAGACTCATTTGCTTCCATTTGGAAGAGTGTAGCGCACAGAGGTTAACAGACAGCCTGCAGCTTTGCAGCCTCCATCAAGTTTGTGCTTCTATTTGAGCGTGGGGTCTTAGGAAACATACATCACTTTTCTAGGCCTCAGCTTTCCCTTCTACAAAGTGTGGACAATAATGCTTATTTCAGGGCTTCGCTAGGTGGATAGAAACAGGTACTGCAATTGCCAGTGCACGGAAACAGTGAACTCAGTCGGTGCTCAGGACAAAGCAGCTATTGATGATGTTGATATTAACTCTTTATTAAATGATACAGTTGGGATAAAGACAAAAAGTGATAGAGGCTTGTAGGGCACTTGGGTCAGCAGTGTTCTGGGCTTAATGTACCTTGCCTTATTGGATCCTCATTCCATCCTGCTGGCTGGGCATCCTTAGGCATTTTGCGCAGGGAGAAAGGAGCCCCACGTAGGTTAAGTGTTTACATATTCAATGTGCTGGCAAGCAAAAGAGCCAGGATTCAGACCCAGGGCTGTCTGACATGACAGCTCATGCTGTTTCCTATCACAGTGCAGCGTTCATCTCTTTCTCCAGTCACATAGAGAATAGCCCTTCAGCCAAAGGGTGGCTTGCTCCACTGGGCAACCTCTGAAGACTGTACAACCTCCCTTCTGGTTTAAGCCCCTGCCTTTGCTCCTGTTTTCTAAGCATGTTCTTCTCTCTCCCCATATTCTTTACCTGATTAAGATGTAGTCATCCTTTTCTAAGTTGAACTCTGACTTTAATTTTACTCTTTGGGACTGGGCTAATGGGCCTTTCTGAATTCCCAAATCACTTGCTGAGCACAGTTCCATCATCACACCTGCCCCTCTGGCTTGGAATAACCTATTCATAGACCTGTCTTCCCACTAGACTGTAAGCTCCTTGAGGGTCCTAGCCATCCTTTTACCTAACACAGGGCCTGACCACAATGGACGCTCCACACGTGTCTGTTCAATCAAGCTAAGCCTAACTCAACTTAGAGATGTACTTTTGAAGCTCATTTGGCTCCATTCCTTTATCTAGAAATGGGAAAACACAGTGAAAATGATCTTCTCTTGATTGGGGGACAGTGAATGTACTCCACAGCTACTTAATAAAAACTTTGTTCCTCAATTCATGTAAAGAAAGGACACATTGACCAAATGTGGCCCTGAAAAATGTTTAATTAAGTTAGATTTCTAGACAACACTTCAAGTTTTCACATAAAAAAAAAAAAAGCAAATCACACCCTGAAAAAAACCCTGAAGTAAAGGAGCACATAAACTAAAACTAACTAACTCCCTTTCTACCACGCTGTGGTCCCCATTTCTAGAGATAACTGCCACTCTTAATCTGGTGTGTAGCTGTTCATTTTTTATATTCTTGATACAGGTTCTCATTCTGTTGCCTGGACTAGAGTGGTGTATCTTTTTAGACTCATGTTATTCAACAAAACTTTCTGCAATGATGGAAATATTCTATAAATGTGGTGTCTGATAGTCATTTGTAACTGTTGAATACTTGAAATGTGGCTATTGAAGAACCGAGCTGTTACTATATTAATAATTTGATTTTAATAACTTTAACTTTATATATAAATGGGTACACGTGGATAGCGGTTGCCACATTGGGCAGCACAGGTCTGTATCTTTGTGCAAGCTTATGTGTTCAATATAGATGTATAGAAGTTCTAAAAACACATTTTATTTATATTGGTCAGAAAGTAATGCCTGGAAACTATTAGTACCAGGAATCTGGTGGCTTTGCTCACCAGGGTGTGTTTGTGGTGCTGAGTAATGGTTTTGTCATTGTGTTCTAGGGCCACAGGGAATGTGCTAAGAGAGATGTGCACTAACAGGTGTGACACTGCAAGTGGGATCCGTGAAGTTGGGTTGTGACCTTTTGTGTTCCCTTTTCCTTTTAAACTCACAGTACAAAGAAATATAGTCAGGTGGCAGAAGAATTTCCTTGCTATGAATGAATGCTTTTAACATTAAGTGACATTCTTTAAGAAGGTTATAGAATTCTTTTCTTGAATGCTTATTAAAAATACCATGAAAAGTCTTAATAATCTGGGGTGTTAAGTATTAGTCATGCTCATAGTGGGGCATGGGCTGCACAGTAAGCCCCGCCAGCTTGATTCTGATAAATCCCATATTCTATTCATAAGTCCTAGCAAAGTTTTTTGGAAAGAATAATTTTTCCCCTTTATGACAATAGTGAAAAAGTTGGTAAACAAATATATTTTAAATGATGACTATTAAAAAGAATAGCATGGTAAGAGGGATGAAACAATCTGTGTTATCAGAGCAGAAGGGGAAGTTCCAGATAGGTGCATAAAACCAGCAGATGTGGTTCCACGCTTCAAGGCGTGGGTTGAGCCGTTGTGTGTTGTATTTGGGTAGTGTTAAACACCATATTTTCAGCCCTGGGATTTGAGGCCTTGCCTTAATTGAATCGACTCTCCCTGTTAGTCGCATTCATTGGTCAATGGAGCAGTTGCTTTACTAGGGTTCTTCTAATGCGTCCCAGTCATGGGTTCAAGCTCCATTTGGGCTGGTACCAGAGCATAGTTGGTAGCCCTAACCAGAGCCAGTCTCCTCAAAAACACACAACATTTGTCACAAGGAGATCTGAGTACAGGATACAGCAGAGGCACAGAGCTGAACACTTACCTGGTTCCTGCTAAAATCTAACTATTCCTTTGAATGTAAAAAAGGGTGATGATGAGTGATGATGTTGCTGAACACAAGCTTGTCCCCCCATAACCGGCACGAACTGATCAACTGAGAGAGTGTGAATTAAACATTGCCTAAGAGACAGACTTCATTTTTGTTCCACATTTGGAATCATCTCGGCATCACTTTCACTCAATCCCAATTGCAAAACACCCCAGAGTCTACAAGAGCGGTTCTGTAAGGTTCTCATCAGAAAGAGAGGGAAAGAAGATATAAAATTACTTTGCATCTCAATGGATAAGAAGTCAGTGTCCCCTGGATGAGCTGATGAGGGTCAAGTATCTCTTGGGCCTTAAAGTCCCTGTGGCCTCTGGTGCAGCTGTGCTCCGACCAGAACTGATAATTCGCTTACAGCACTCAGCTCAGAGGCCTGTGGCAGCAAAGGGCCTTGCTACCCAAAAACATGTCTTTGGCCCTGCAGCCTCAGCATTATCTAGGACACTTAGAAATGCAGAGTCTCAGGACCCACCACTGCTAGAATCTGCATTTTAACGAGATTGCAGGTGGTTTGTATGCACATTAAAATCTGAGGGACACCATCTTAGTGTCGAGCTTTGTGTCCTAAGGCGATCCTGATGCGTAATTCTGGTTTGGCCTCCAAGGTCCTTGATTACAGAATTTTTCTTGCAATCTTTCTGATCTAAATCAATCTTTCTTTCTGTATCCCTACAATGATTGCCATTTATAAAGCATTCCATTTCTCTGCTTTTCTCAGTTTTCTGCCTGGAGATTTGCTGAAGTGCTGCCGCTTTTGCTCTGGAAAGCCAGGTGGCTGCATTTGAGTCAAAGATTTGCCGTAAGTTGATTACCATCTATATCTCTGAAAAATTAAGTGGAAACATCTGTTCTAAGGTCACAAAGATTTTAGTTGACACTCAGGATAGATCCTTGCAATCCCCACACAACATGGGGCCAGAGTCTCCTTTTTCAGGGCTGCTGCAAGGCCTGGTCCTCTGCCAGGCCCACAATGGTTGTTAATCACATCCTGGTGGATGAGTTTTCAAACATGAAGGGGGAAAGCTCAGAGAACAGGCAATGGTGTGGAGGACTATACAATTTTGCATCTAGAACATAATACAGTGGGAGAGATGTGTTCTCTGAAATCCAATTCTCTTTCTTGTTTCATGGAAAAAAATGCATTTTGTTGGAATTTTTTTGAGGGGGGACAGTCTCACTCTATTGCATGGGCTAGAATGCAGTGGTGTCATCATATCTCACTGGAACTTCAAACTCCTGGGCTCAAGTGATCCTCCAGCCAGAGCCGGGAACTACAAGTGTTTCTATTTTTTGTAGAGACAGTGGGGAGGAGAGAGGATCTCACCATGTTGTTCAGACTGCTCTCAACTCCTGGCTTCAAAGGATCCTCCCACCTTGGCTTCCCACCTCGGCCTCCCAAAGTGTTAGGATTACAGGCCTGAGCCACAGAACTTGGCCTGTTGGAATTTTTAGAAATCTTTCTCATTTCTAAATGGCTGTCACCTGGAATTTGACTGATTACATTCCTGCCTCTGGTTCATAAGAACTGCATTACATTTCTCAGATACCAACCCAAATCTACAGAGTCAAATCTCCACAGGTGAGACTCAAACACCTCTATTTATCACCTGATGTACAGATAATCCTCCTGCACAAACCCAGTCCATGGTTTTGGACTATTCTGGGGTGTCTTATTGTAGCTCAGTAAAATTCTGCTGGAGAAAATTCTGCCAATGATCATTATAACAAGAGACCAACTCTACAACAGGAGAGGTAGAGTTTGAACTATAGCTTGAGGCTCAGTGTTTGAATCTTCAGCCAAAATGCTTATGCAGAAAACCAGCTCAATCTGTGAAAAAAGAGGCTGAGATAAAAAAAGTTTGCCTAAGTGCTCTGGTAAAAGAAAACCTAAGAACTCAAAACCAACAACCCTAGATTCAATGGGGTTCAAGAAACATCCTCAGGCCAACAAGGCACTTTAGGCATTGACTGCCAGGGAAAGTGGTAAAGGGAGGTTGATGAGATATACTGGATGTGAAGAGTCTTAAATGCATTATTTTGCTTAAGTATATTATTTCAGATACTTATTGATCTCTGACTATATTCAGGGCACTGAGCCTCAGGGAATGCTGCAAAGATGATAATTCTACAAGACTTTCACTTGTACATGTGGGTGAAAAGGGCTATTTAGGAGTGAATTTCAGAAATACATGGGGTGCACAGAGGGTCTCTGACCTACGATGGTTCAATTTACAACTTTTTGACTTTATGATGGTGTGCAAGCAATATGCATTCAGTAGAAACTGTCCTTTGAGTGCCCTACCACCATTCTATTTTTCAGTTTTAGTATTCAATAAATTACATTAGATATTCAACACTTTATTAAAAATAGGCTTTGTGTTAGGTGATTTTGCCCAGCTATAGGCTAATGTAAGTGTTCTGGACATTTAAAGGTAGACTAGGCTAAGCTATGGTGTTCAGCAGATTTTATGTATTAAATACATTTTTGATTTATGATATTTTCAACTTATGATGGATTTATTGTAATGTAACCCCATTGTAAGTTGAGGAGCATCTGCATTAGGATGTGCCTTTTAGGCACCACCTGGTGCTTGGCCAAGCTGACTGAGCTGAGACACTGATCACAGTCTTTCTGGCTGCTTGTCTGCTATAATTTTGGACTTCAATTCTGATGGCTAGCTTTGGGCCGGTGGTAGTGCCTGGGGGTAGCGTGTGTGTGTGTGTGTGTGTGAGTGTGAGTGTGTGTGTGAGAGAGAGAGAGAGAGAGACAGAGTAGAGCTTTAGTCCCCTCCCTCTTCCATTAATTACTGCATTCTTTTATGTGGAAAACGGTTACCAACCTTATGTAAAATTCTGTGCAAACACTGTTTCAGTTTCTGGTTGCCTTTCCAATAAGATTGCCTTCCGCAAATCACTTTGTATAGAAATTCGGGAATCACTGCTTGTTTGAACCTGTTTCCTGAACCTAGTAGTCTTTCTTCACAGACTTCTTATTTCTTATCCCAGTCTCTGGCTTGCAATTGCTAGTCTTCCTTCTATAGAGCCAAACTCTGAGCTTGAGTCCCATGCTGGTGGCTACAGTCCTTGCTGAAGGACATCCATGGTGGCTATTGCCTGCGTGTATCTGCCATTCCTAAATTCTTGGTTGTGCTCTTCTACCCCATGAGGATACTTCTTGTTAGACCCTCTGAAATTGATCATTGGCCTGTTCTCTTGCGTCTCTCTCGGTCATTAAACTCTGCCTGTTGGGCTGGACTTCCTCCAAGCATCAGCAGCTGGGTCAAGCTGCCTACCACCTGGCCTACCACCAGGAGGGAAGGACTGGTGTAAGAGGTCCTGGCCCCTCTTCAGTCCCACTGTCTTCAAGCTCCTCAGTCTACTCAATTAATTGAGTCATGCCTGGCTGTGTTCCAAGATACAGCCCAGACGGGGAGAAGTTGCATTTAGTTTGCTGGAGGATGGCTCTGTGACCAGCCTTGCATTACAAGGACCCTTATAACACTCAAGCCACCATTCCAAGGAGCTTATCTGACACCTCAAAAGAACTCCTCATCCATTAACTCATACATGTTATTGTCATTACACCCTCCTTCAATCTCAATGATGTAATTATCATCAGTATTCCCATCTTATAGGTAGGGAAATGATCTAAAGTTTTTCCACTATTAATCACCGCCTGAAGTTGATTTTACTGCGTTTCAGTTCTCAGATTAATCTTGTCCATGCAAAGAAGTAGGCATTTTTACTAGTGGGAGACACCCAAATGGAGATCTTTTTCTAATCCTGGGCATATATAGTGTAATTAATAACAAACTCTTTGGGTATGCATGGTTCTTTTCATTCCAAAGATTCCCAAAGCACTTTTACAAGCTTAACTTGGGCTGAATATCCCCATTACCTCATCCAGCTCTGAAATGTAGCAACCTCTGGGGGAAATTGTGGCAGCTGCTTAACGATGCACAGACATACTGCACCGCAGCATGAACACAGGAGGCTGCTGGGTGCAGAGCTTGCTTTTATTTTGCATGGCAAGAGATGCAGATCAAGAGAACGGAGCCAGGGAATTACCTGGAAGCACTACCACACTCCACATGAATGTGCTGTTCACAGAATCTTAGAGGAATACAGCATTTTCACCCAAGACATACATCCCAGCCAACCAACACTTCTGAAGCTAATAGGCAGAAAAGGAATGGATTGGACAAAAAGGTGTTTCTGGGAGGTGGGCTAGAAGTAAGCACTTTGTAAAATTTCCTGGATGTTGAGAATTTAAACTCATCCAATTGGTTTGTGTGTTATGGGAGCTGGGCCATTTCCACACTGCCCTCTTCCACTCTCCTCTGTTCCCTGAGAGGCTGACCTTTATGGAGTGCCTTCTTGGGGTTCCCCTGGCCTCTGGCTTCTGGACTCAGCTGATGTTGGAGAACAGTGCTATTGGGATACTCATTTCCCCTGGGACAGTGTTCCTTCACCAAAGCCTCCGTTCCTGTGAGCAGGCTCTCTCCTCCAGCTACAGCCTTAGGGACAAGAGCTCCCAAATGTTGCTAGTCCCAGGGGCTCATCTTCCCTTGTCAGTTTCCCTTAATCCCTTCCTACTCCAAGTTATCTTTTATAAAGAATCTATTATTACTCTCCTCAAATACTCTGTTCAAGGGTATCATCTCCTGGGACCTGATGATTCATGATAGGAACATGTATGAGAAAGCCCAGTGAAGACTACATATTAACATTAATGTGGATGATCATCTACCTTGGGATAGGCAAGGTTTACATGGTTTACATGTGCAATGGCATGTAGTTTATTCTTCATTCCATGTACAATTTGAGCATATCTCCATGTCAGGCGTAACTCTGGGTTTTGAAAACCTAGAGCTCAAAACAGAAGACAATGTTGAACATGTGGAGCTTAAATTATACCGGAGGGGATCAGAAGGTAAACTATGAATTCATAGTATGTCCAAATGTCATGGAATGAAAGGTAGGTAAAGAGAACAGGGAGTAAGGGGATGTGGGGAGGGCCCTCATTTCACAGGGCGGTAAGGGGTGGCATCTGTGAGATGGTGCTGTGAGAGCTGGACTGTGAGAAGTGAGGAGGTAAGCCCTGTGGGGATCTCGGGAAGGCCAGTGTAATTATTATTTGTTTGATGAATTTTTTAAAAATGAGGTATTGAGAAGTTAAATGATTGGTGAAGGTTATATAGGTAAAAACTGGCAGGACCAGAACTATATTATTAGAGGCCAAGCACAGAGCTCCCTAGTCACCCAATTCAGGAGAATAGCAGGTCTCCATAAATACTTGTTGAAGGAATGAATGAATGCAGTTCCAAGGCTGTGTCATAACTAATCATAACTAATAATAAATGACATATATTCATAACTGATCCAAATGCTGTCCTCCTGGGAGGTTAAGCAAAAGGCTGGCATCTCTGATATGCAAGTTTGGTTCAATATTAGAACAACAAGTGATATAATTCACCATATAAAAATATAGTCAGATAGGAGGAATAAGCTCTTATTTGCTAGTATAGTAGGAACATTATAGTTAACCATAACTTATTATATGTTTCAAAATAACTAGAAGAGAAGAATTATAACATTCCCAACACAAAGAAAAAGTAACCATTTGAGGTGATAGATATGCTAATTACCCTGTTACCCTGATTTGATCATTACACATTATGGACAAGCATCAAAATATCACATGTACCCCCAAATATGTACAATTGTTATATGTCAATTAAAAAAACATATGATCATCTCAATAAATGCATAAAAGACAGAAGTTAAAAGCCATTTTGTGATAAAATTCTCAGTAAATTGAGAATAAAGAGATTATGAACAAAGAAAGCTGTCTGCTCTCACCACTTCTATTCAATCTCTTTAGTGGCGTTACTAGCCAATGCAACAGGGGAAGAAAAAGGAAAAAAAGGTATACAGATTGGAAAGGAAGAAAGAAACCTGTATTTATTTGCAGATCTCATGATGGTCTCTGTTGAGAATCCCAAAGTATCTGCAAAAAAGCTCCTAAAACAGATAGGTAATTTAGCAAGGTCATAGGATACAAAGTGAACATTAAAAATGTCAAAATATTAAAAATTTAAAAGTATATTTTATAAGAAAATAAGAAATTATTAACAGTTAAATATCTAATACTTAATACAAAATATGTGTAAAATATGTATACTAAAAGCTATAAAACATTTATGAAAGAAATCCAACTAGGTTTAAATAAAAGGAAGACTACATAAAGTTCATGGATTGCTAATCGTTATATTATGAAGATATATATTCACCCCAAATGATCTATAGATTCAGTGTAATCCCAATCAATATTCTTTTTTATTTTGATAGAAATTGATAAGCTGATTCTACATGGGAAAGCAAAGACATTAATATGGCCAAAACAATATTGAAAAAGAAGAACAAATTTGGAGGATTCACACTAGCTAATTTCAAGATAATATAACATCACCATAATTAAGAAAGTATGATATCAATTAAATAATAGATAAATAAATCAGTGGGATAGAATGTAAATCCCAGAAATAGACCCATACATGTACATTCAGTTGATGTTTGACAGAGAACCCGAGATAATTAAATTGAGAAGGAATAATCCTTTCAACAAACGGTTGTAGAACAGTGGATATTCAGGTGATGGCTTACATATTGTTATTGACTATAATAGGGGATTAAAATAACAATGGATTGGCGTATAAGAAATAAAAAGTTTAAAGAATAGAGGTATAGCATCTATAAAGAGCAGATACTACTCTCAAGGCTGCGACAGAGTATCCCAAAAGAGGTTCCTGTCCGCAAAGCTGAGATCCAGCCCTTGTTGGACAGAGCATGCTCCCTGAGAGCCCACATGGAGCAGAACTTCCTTCCCCACTCTCTTCCCACTGAATTTTCAAATGGACTTGATGTGAATGAGAAATACCCTTCTAATGTGTTAATCTTCTGTTATTTTGAGTTTATCTCTTGTAGCAGCTGATATTATTCTAATTAATATATTAATACTTAGGTATTGAAATCTCCACTTCTATAAAAATAGTACCTGTACCTTCCTGTGAATATTCTGCTTTCTGAAGCAGTGGGAGTTATTTTATCCTTTCATTTCCAAGCCATGGCTATCATCAGCACCTCTGTTATTTTGAGACTACATTTTCCATCAGTGATATCAGTTGCAGGAGAACGGGAGCAAAAATAAAAACAATAACAAAAAAAACCAGATGATGGATTGAATCTGCCCACACCTCCTCACTGTAGCCACCAATGCCATTTAGTGAAGCTGAGGGAGATGAAGGGGTGGAATCCACCTGTACTTAGTTCTTACTTCACCTGTGGAGGAAGTCCACTTCCAGGTGGGAGAATTGTGTGGGTACGGTGGCAAGGCAGTTGTTTTGATCACTTCCACTTGAGGACATCACCTGCCAGACTACGAAATGCTGCATTTGTCAGAAGAGCACCCTACTCTGGCTTCCTATGAAAGGAAAAATTCCAATTATTCCAATTATAGAATTAAAATTGGCAGGAATTTGCCTTCAGGTAGAGGCCGTGATCAACTCAAGTCTTGTACCAGAAGACATAGCAGCCATAGGAAAATTGCTCTAAGAATGAAAGCAACAGGAAAAAAAAAAAGCTAGCTATTGATATATTAAGCAAATAGTAAAATATGTATTAATAATACCATACTCTGAGTCATAAAACAAGTGTTTGAATTTCAGTTTCCATTTTGGCATGCTGCAACCGAATATCCAAATGCTTTCCAACAAAAAGCAGGCATAGCAAAGTCATTAAAAGGTTAGTTAACCTTAAAATTAACAAATAGTTTTCATTTTTTGCAATTATTAAGTACATAGTAGTTAGATTTTTACAAAATAATGTACATTTTTAAGCATATCTAATTGAAGTTTCTTGATGCAGCTTTATTTGATGACAGCTAAATTAACGCAGCCTTCCGACATAAATTAGTGCAGCTTTCCCCACCCCTGACCTAAGTCTTTTGAGGAGATTGACCAAAAGCCGTGATGGGTCAACACTGAATCACCACCAAACAGGTCACAGAAAGAGCCAAGATCTTGAGAAATTTTATCTTTCACAAATGCAGATGTACAAAAATGATGTCTTTTCATTTACTGAGGAGATGCTAATGTTTTTATGTACACACACAGTGCTTGCACTCAAGTCAACATTGTGGTAATGTACATTCATGGAGTCATGGAGTCGCATTTGCAAAAACTTCATGAAAGAAATTAGAACTCTTATATAAAAGTCTTTACACAATTTATACCTCCATTATTGGAAATGATATGAAGATTAAATACCTAGCATAGCAAATTGTAAAAAATAATATTGACAACTTAAACTAATGAAGAAAAAAACTAGAAAAAGAAAAGTTTATTTCAGGGACAGATTACGGGCAATCGTGTGAAGATAGTCCATATGAGCTTGCCAACTTTCATAATCATTAGCTATGGTGGAAGTCTCGCATCACAATTAATAGCTGCTTTTCTTCTTTTAGGACATGGCTTTCCTCGGAGGATACATTCACATTCATTTTCTACCATGGTGCTTCTTTTTGAAATTCCTCTGATTCAAGATGCACCTACGTGAGCATTTCCTATTAAATTTTTCTATCTTCTGTGCCATGTTCCTATGTTGTTTTGGGTGTGCAGAATCCATTCGCACGCACTCATACACAGATCACAAATTTGGTGGATACAATACTAGTGATCAAACAGCAACACCACTGTGTAAGTGTCTTCTTATCCTACCATGCACAGAATCATTTTCAGGTCAGTCGGTAACTTCGCTAGCTTTTCAGGCAAATGCAGCTTTAATTTATTAAAAGCTCCTGGAATGTCATCAGCTGGAAGGAATGCCAATGCAGGCAAATGACGCATTTTTAAACTGAAGTTTTCATTGTTGCCATATGACATGGCCAATCCACTCATGTGAATTTTCCGCTAAATGCATTGGGCTCAATGGAAAAAGCAAACTTTATTGGTGACACCTTGTAATTTATTTTTAGAAGCCTTGATCACACCTAATTCCAAATCTATCATTATGGTTTGGGGATTCAATTGCATGAATATAGTAACATGGTAACAGATTTGCCTCACATGATGTAGCTATCCTGTGATTGTGAGTTTCGGGATTTTAAACATTAGGACTTTTAGACTTTAGTGATTTTGTTCTTTCAGGATTTCGACATTTGGGATTATGGCATTCGGGATTGTGTCTTTCGAGATTATGATACAAAACCATTGCATTAATGAAATTTTTCTTAATCATTTAAAATATTTTTCTACTTCCTTGACAAAGGCTGAAAGATGTGTTCATCTACTATTATAGTTCTCAGATTTTCTTTTATTTCCATTTTTATTTTAAAATACCTTCACATAAGATTATTGTCACATAAATCTTTATAATGAATATATTTTTATTGTGAATTGTACTTTAACAACATAAAATGACCCCTATGTCTCATTACTACATGTAACATAAATTGTACATTGTAATTATTATTTGACCGTAGATTTTTATATTGCTATTTGTATTTATCTTATATTTTTATTTATTTGTATTTATCTTGTATTATCTTGTATTCAAGTATATCTTGTATACTTATATATATCTTGTATACATACTTTACTTTTTTTCTTTGGCTTATTTTATTTACTTGTTTTAAGGTTTCTTGTGAATAACATAGAGTTAAGTTTTATATTATTTCTCTACAAATTCATCTGAGAGTTTTTTCTTTTAATGAAGAGTCTAGATCACTTATGTTCATTGATCTATTTGGTAAGTTTGGTCTGAGTTCTATTATTTTTTTTCCTCTTTACATTTTCATTTCCTTGTTTTGTATTTTGCTATATGGATTATGGTTTTTATTTCATTAATGCTATTCAGTGTTGTGGAGCACATATATGGAAGACAGCTTTTGGGATACCTTCTCGGGCCATTCCCCTTTGCCAAGTGCATTCCTCACACCCATGTGGGTGAGCCCTTGGCAAGCAAGTTTGTATAATATGACCCTGCAACACTGGCCCTGGTCAAGTGAACCAGAGAGAGATATCTGACTCCAACTGGGCTGATCAGAATCTCTTTGCCAGGGATTTATAGTTGGGACCTTACATGTGCTCTTCAGCACATGTGGGGTTCTCTCTAGAAGTAAGGCAATATAGAAGCTGAAGTTGTGTTTGAGTCTTTGCACCATTCGTAGCGGGAATCGAGGGGACAGAAAAGAATTAAGCAAAGGTGCAAACATATCCAAAAGTATCCTGAAAGGTAGATAGGGCGAGAGGGCAGGGAGAGGGAGGAGTAGAGAGAGAGAACCGCCTGAGCTCCTAGGTTACCTGTGGCTCTTTGTTACCTGAATCCAGCCCTCCATGGGTGCTGCTGCACTTCCTGTCCTCAGATGCTATGAGATATCCCAGGCATATTTCAGTGGCACTAACCTGGTATTGGCTTTTGGACGTGTTTCAAGTGGTTCTTTTTTCCTGTGAGGTGACATGTGGGTGCTTGCAAGAGGACTCAGCATTCCTGCAGTTGACTGACATGGACACCGCATCCTTGAATGGCCTCCTACACCCTTCTCTCTGGCTCCTGCTTCTTTGCAGTCCACATCTGCTCTGACTTTCTCTGTTGAAGTCCCATCACCTCCCCTGATGATCCAGCCGGGATCATCCTTTAAGAAGATGCCAGGCTGGATCTTTCCCTCGCATACGCCTGGCCCACGTCTGGTCCATAGGAAACACTCACCTTTCACTCTAGGCCTGCCACCGTCCAAGGCTGCTGGAGGAAACCCTGAGCTCTCTGTGGGTCTTCCTGCAGCTTCCCTAACTAGGCTTGAGGTTAGGGGAAGCATCTCTCCCCACGGGAGGAGCAGAAGTCACAGCACCCTGACAACTTTCTGTACAGTAATACTCTCTGGAATTTCCAGCCCCAAACTTTTATGAGCATCAGGAGAGCACTGAGCTAGGTGTCATATCATTAGCTATTGGCCACCTCCTTTCCAGATTCTGCTTAGTGACAACCCTTTACTTTGGAACGTGGAAGTAGAAAGCAACCACTGCCTTAGGGCTACAGACTAACTGAGCAGATTTCCATTTCTACAGATATAATAGACACACATGCATGATATTTCTAAGTCCTATGTACTCCCTCAGAATAAAGGGTCATTGTTTATCCAAAATACACATAATGAATAGATTCAGTAGGAAATCTTTCAAAACACACAATGGATCTGAGTGGTTAAAATATTCATTCTTTCATTGTTTTTCTCTCACTTGACCTAATATTTCTTTTAAGATTAAAATGAATAATACTTAATAACAACTTATTCTATTGGTTTGTTCTTTAGTATTTAAAACATGATTTCAGATAAATAATTTTATTTTATCTTTACAGCAATCCTTTAGGGTTAACCCCATATTACAGAGAATAAAGCTGGCACAAAGAGATGTTATTAATCCAAACCTATTGGCTTGAAGTTCAAGCCTCCTTATTTTATACTGCTGCTGCAGCTTAAATAAATACATAAATACAATTTAAAAGAGCAACAACGACAATGGAGATCCTGCCTGAAAAAGAGATTCCAATTGCCGGTCAGGTCTGTAGTGGAGGGGGCTGTTACAGTCCAGTCTCGGCCACAAGTGTTGTGGCCCATGGCAGTCGGCAGGGAGGCCAGGATTAAATGGAGTAAATGACCCTCTCTATGCCAATGGATCAGGCTTCCTGGTGAGGTAGGAGCAAGGGGGAGGGGGCGTGTAACATTTTTCTTTCCTGAGACCCCAAAACAGAAGCATCTCCATTTGTAAAGATGTCTGATCTCCGACGCTCTGCAGGTCTGTGAGTTGTGAAGATCATGTTCATCTCAAAGTCAGGTAGATAAGAACTACAAATGAGCATCTTGACTTCCCTGCATTTCACGCTCATAGCTTTCCTCCCCAGCGGCACAGTCCCACCCTGGTCCAGCTCTGATCCTGCAGGAATGAGAGTGTTTACAACACACAGTGTCTCCTTTCCCCAGTCACTTCCAGCTGTGGTTTCCCACCCAACCGCTGTTTTGAATTAAGATTAATAAATATATTTGAAATTGAAATCATCTTGTCCCCCTGGACTTCTGCCTTGCTCTAAATTCCCACCCCGGTCTCAGGCATGATAAATGCATATATAATTCACGTATGGAATAAATTTATCTTCTCCTTTCATTGCACTTTTTTCGCTTGCAATTTCCTAGTGCCTTCCAGCTTTGAGAGAGAATTCCCTGCCCATTCTCACTCCCACCCAAGTCACTGAACGGTCTGTTTTGTAAGTTCCTCCAAGTAAGCTGATAAAAGGTCTAATTTACTGTTTATTGTTGTGTAAGATTCTATTTTGCTGATATTCCAAAATTTGTCCAACCCTTCCCTGCAACAGCACATGCTCTTTCCATGATTTTTGTCTTTCTAAACAGATCTGTAATCAGTGTCTTCATTCTATTTTGTTTTTCACATTTGTGCTTAGATTTCTATGGGATGGAGCCCCAGGAGTTAAATGCTGAGTCAAAGGTACGTCTATTTTCAGAAGTTTCATAGGTGTTGTCAAATTGCTTTCCAAAGTGGGCTGAAACGGTTTATATTTCCAACTGCGATGGATGAAATTCTCTTTTCTTCTATATCCTTGCCAGTAGTAGGTATTATCACCTATTAATTTTTGCCAGTCTGATGGTTATAAGTGATAGCTGGTTGTTACCTTAATTTGTAATTTCCTTGACTGTGAGGGAGGTGGAGAATATTTTCATATGTTTAATTGGATTTATTATTTGCTTTATTTGGATTTACTCTTCTATGAAATATCTGTTCCTATTCTTTGTCCATTTCTAATTAGAGTTTTGTCTATTCATTATCAACATATAAAAGCTCCTTTCTAATGTTGGGATTAACCTTTAACCTGTCATCTGCATCACAAATATTATCACTATTCAACATTAATATATGGACTCAATATATCCTTTCTATTAAATTTTAAAAACGTTATGTTTTTTATTAAAACATGTTCTTCTCTCCTTGATTATATATATATATATATATATATATATATATATATAATCAAGGAGAGAAGAACATGTTTTTATATATATATAAACATTTATTTAATCAACTGGGATTCATTTTTTGTATAAAAAGTTACTTTATTTTTTTTGAAAGCATTAAATAACTTCTTAACAACATTCATTGAATCATCTTTTCTGTTCCCACTAATTTACAATAGTTCTTTAGTTATATTCAACATTCTTATGTGTTTTAGGGCCTGTTCGTGGGCTATTATGACTCAGCGAGCCAGCTATTTTTATAACAAATTTAAATGTTTCAAATTTGGTAGGATAAATTCTTTCTCCTCTCTCTCACTTCATCTTTTAAAAAAAGACATGGGAAATTCTAGTGTGCTAATTCAGATGAACTTTGGAATGGCCTCATCAAATTTCACCAGGATTTTGATTAGAATGACATTACTCACATACACTAATTTAGGTGCCACCAGCACCTTTAGCTGTTAGAAGCAGGGATAATCTATTCAGACAAGTCTGTATTCAGGCCACAGTTATTTTTATTTAGTTCTCTTTATATTTCTTATTAGAGCTGCTCTTATATATTTTATGTTATTTGTGGCCTTTGTGAATCAAATTCCCTCACTTTTTAAAATATGTCTAAATATACTTTAAATTTCAAAGAAATTTTAAAGAAAAAGGTATCAATAATTCTATGCTGTGAGGCTATGGAAGGAAATATAACTCAGAAGGGCTTGGGAAGAATTACAAAATGAAATTCTTTGAAATTGTAATAAATGATTCCAATGAGACATCTGTTTGAGTAGGGCAACGGGCTGGCAGCCTCTTGTGTATTCTCCCTTGATGTCTCCCTAAAATATCCATGAAGACATAGGAAAGGTTGAAAACATAAAACGAACCTGAAAACTAAGACAGGCAGCTGACCTAATGTTAGCTTCTGAGAGGAAGTGACATTAATTACATATCAGATGACACAGGACTGAGAAAAAGGCAATCCGGGCTTATTTCATGGAATATTTTGACTTTACTTACTGAAGCCAAAACCTTGTGAGCAAAGAGAGGAAGGTGCTTTGCATCTTCCCAACCATGTATACCAGGAAGCAAGGACTTAGGGGTTGTGCCAAAAAACGAGATGGTGCAATCATTCTTCTGCCTCTAAAATGCTAATTGCAAAGTTGACCATCATGCTGTCCGCACCTCTGCTTCTTTCATTGTCTCTCTTAGTTTATTTATCTACTTATTCAAAGACCTAGAGAAAGATTCAACCAAACCACAGGAAATCAATCTTTGCTGATCCTCAGGTGCCACTTTGTGAAGCAGGGAGAATGCTGCTTTAGCATCCCTCCAACCTACTACCACCATCCCATCTCTTATGGCTGTCTTTGCATGTTCCAACAGAGACGGCTTTATGTGTTGCGAACAACAGGTGCATGGGGATGTGTTCATGGCACACTCACATGGTTGTCCAAGCAAGCCCTCTCTCTTGTTTTACTGTTTACTTATTTATCCACCCTTTCCATTCCTCACTCGCATTCCTATTCCCTAACGATCCTCTTGTTTTGAATGTAAATTCTGCTATTTTAGATAAAATACATCAAATTTTCCCTATTGTTTATGCTTTTGGTATTGCATCTAAGGAGGCCTTTCCAGACACTTGTTTCAGGTGGACCTGCTATCAACGACTATATAGGCTGTAAAAAAAAACCCAACCAGCTGTTCACAGGTGTTGGGCAACCACCAATACAGGGCTGTAATTTTTGAGAAATGAGAAGCACATGGGGTGAGCTCCATATTTACTCTGGCTTCTCCCTGTGGGCATTTTCCAAACCATGGTGCAGGGAAAGGGAGCCCAAGCTTGCAGTAGCAATCCTACATGATGGAAGAAACAGAGATGGGAGTTTGGGATTGCTAAGGTGGCTGGGATTTCGGTGGCAGAGTACAGGAGAAGAGGAAGCTTCAAAAAATCTGCTTGAAAGTACTGCTTGTTTCCCTGGCCGGCTCCAAAGCTGTGTGTGCCCATGATGAGACTGGCAGCTGCTGAGAGGCCAAAATGTGAATAGACATTTTGGAGGTCACAGAGTGGGAGTATGTTAGATTTCTGGCTTTGTCAGAGTGGAAGGACCTTGGAGAGTACCTTCAAGGGTCTAGAAAGGCCATACCCTCGGTGAAAGGAATAAAACAAGCTGCTGAGACAAGGGCAAGGTAAGCGAGGTGCTCAGGGTGCAAACTTGCATGACCCTGACAGTGAGGGCCTCTTTTAGTGCTGCGCTCTGAGTGCCTCACTTGCTGCATCCTAGTGTTGGCCCCGCAGAGGACTTCATGTAGCTGTAGTAAAACACTAAAGAAGACATGGGAAATGGAGGATAAAATGGTTGGAAAAAGGCATATTTTAATACAGAATTAAAATTCTTGAAAATAACCAAATCAACATTTTAGAATTGAAATATGTGAAATCAAAAAAACATGGATAAGTAACAATAGGATGGTGGGACAGAGGAAAAGTCAGAATTACTGAAATCAAGCACAGGTTGATGGAAAATAGGCAAATGGCATCATAGAAAAAAATGAAAAAAGAAACACCAAAAACCTAGAAACAGAGGGCAGGAGCCATGTGAAACATAGTCAAAAGGTTTGACATACGAGCAAGTGAAATTCTCCAAAAAAGAGGACAGAGAGACTGAGGAATTAAATTAGAACTCAAACCAGGAATATAAACAGAAAATCTCTCAGAATTTTTTAAAACAGTACATTTATAAATGGCCCCTATGTCAAAGAAGCAATTATAATGGAATTTAGTAATTATTCTGAGCTGAAAGATTATGAAAATACGTTTCAGAAATTGGAGGATGCAGTTGCTTAGAAGGAGTTTATAAGTTTAAGTGAATGTATCAGAAAAAATAAAGTCTTGAAAACAATGACCTTAAACATTCAATCCAAGAAGCAAGACAAAGAGCAAATTAAGTCCCAAGACAGTACAAAAAAGGGAATAATAAAATTGAGAGTAGAAATAATTAAGTGGAAAACAGACATCGAATAGACTAAAGCAACCAGGCCAAAAGTTCGTTCTTTGATAAAAACATTGACAAATCACTAGCAAGACAGTCCAAAAAAAAAAAAAAATAGAGAGAAAGCACAAATTATCAGTATCATGTATCATGTATGAAAAAGGAACATTACTATAGATCTTATAACATTTAAAGAATGATGCAAAGATACTATAAAGACCTTTATGCTATTAAGTTTAAAAACTTAAAATACAATGAACCAATTCCTTGGGGAAAAATTTACCAAAAGGAACACAAGAAGACGTATAAATATTTAAATATTCTATATCTTTATAAAATGAATCAAAGATCTTCCCATAAATAAAATTTCTGGATCAAATGGCTTTACTGATGAAACCTCTCTATAGATTTAATAAAAATGTCAACCTTACACAAATTCTTTCTGAGAATAAAAAGGAAAACACCCTTCCATAATTTTACAAAGCCAGTATAATCTTGCTACTACAACCATATAAAGGCACAATAACAAAGGAAAATAAAAGCCAATGTCTCTCATGAACATAGGTGCAAAATCCCAAACAAAACATTAGCAATATAAAAAAGACATAATATTATACATCATGACCAAATAGAGCTTATTCTAAGAATGGAATGTCCTTTTAACATTCTAAAATCAATGTAATTCCTCACATCTACAGATTAAAAGAAAAAAATTATGAAATGATCTCATCTGATGCAGAAAAAGCAATTGATAAAGTTCAACACTGACTCATCATAGAACTCTTGGCAAACTCAGAATAGGAGAGAACTTTCTAATTTTGATAAAGAATATGTATAAAAATTATAGATAATGATATACTCAATGGGGACATATTGAAACTTTCTCTCTGATTTCAGAAATGGGACAAGGATGTCCCCTATTACCACTTACATTCAACATTATAGTAGGTGTTCTACTCAGTTCAAGAAAGTGAGAAAAGAAGCAAATATATAATGATTGGAAAATAGCACAATAGTCTTTATTCTCAGATAACACGATTGGATGGAAAATTCAAAGGAGTCTAGAAATAAACTATTATAATCAATAAGTGAATTTAACATGATTTCTGAATTCAAGGTCAATATAAACACGATATTATTTCTATATACTAGCAATAAAATATTAGAAATTAAGATAAAATGCCATTTATAATATACTGAGAGATACATAAGAACTCTACACTGAAAACTGTGAAACATTGCTGGTGTTAGAGAAGACCTAAATAAGTGGTGTAATATTTATCTGCTGCTGTGTATGAAATTACCACAAACTTAGTAGCTTAGCACCCATTCATCATTTCACAGTTTCTGTGGGTCAGAAGCTTGGGTACAGCTTGGCTGGGTTCTGTGCCTCAGAGTCTCACTAATTTGCCAACCAGGAGATGGTAGGCAGTGTTCTCATCTGGAGACCTGAGTGGAGAAGAATCTACTCCCACAGTTACTTAGGTTGTTAGCACAAGTCCTTTCCTTGTAGTAGAACTTTGAGTCCCTTTGCTGGCTATATGCTGGAGGGCACGCTCAGCTTCTACAGGGTGCCCCCAGTTCCCTGCCACGTGACCTTCTCCTTAGGCAGTTTACAAGGTGGCAGTTTGCTTCTTCCAGGTCAGTAGGAGAGCCAGAGTAAATCTGAAATCAAGACGGAGTTTTATATAATGCAATGTAGTCATAGCAGTGACAGCCCTTCACCTGTGTCATATTCTATTGGTTAGAAGCAAGTTTTGGGTCCCACCCACACACAAAGTAAGTGGATTACAGAAAAGAATGAACCCCAGGAGGTGGCATCATGGAAGCCATAAATAAGGATAGATACCATGTCCATTGATTGGAAGACTTAATATTGTTAATAAGGCAATTGTTTTCAAATTGATCTGTATATTCAGAACATCACAATTAAAATTCTTCCAATTTTTTTTGATGTTGGCAGATTTCTAAATTGTAAAATTTTAAAATTATAGGGAAATGCAAAGGATCTGGAAGAGGTGAGGCAATTTTGAAGAAAACAGAGTTAGAGGATTTTCACTACCAGATTTCAGAATTTACTATAATGCTACAGTAGTTTGGAAACAATGATATTAGCACAAGGATAGACAAATATTCTATTGGAACAGACTAGATTAGTCCAGAAATAGACTTGCACATATCCTGTCACTTGATTTATAACAAGGACACTACCATAATTCAGTTAAGAGGATGATATTCTCAAAAAATAGTGCAGAAGCAGTTGTATATCCACATGAAGAAGAAAATGAGCCTTGACCCCCTACTTTACACCATGCTAAAGAGTAAATTCATGGTGGAATTATACTGAGATCTTCTCAAAGAAAATATAGAATAATATCTTCACAACTTTGTGGTAAACAAAGATATCACAAGCAGAATCCCAGAAGCACAAGATACAAAGGAAAATTGTAATTTTGACTTGGTTTAATTATGAAGTTATGTTTATCACATGATGTCATTAAGAATGTGAATAGGCAATTCACAGACTAAGAGCTGATAATCACAATACATTTATCTGTATTGAACTTGTATTCAGATTACATAAAGAACTTCTATAATCAAAGAAGAAAAGACAGCTGTTTATTAGAAATGGAGAAAATCTTGAATAGACATCTTACAAAGGAGGACATTTAAATAGTTAATAAGCACCACAATGTGATATTTCTACACATCCACCAGAATGTCTAAAATTGAAAAGACTGAAAATATCAAGTGTCAGTCAGGATCTAGAACAATCGGAACGGGTCACGCATGGTTGGTGGAAGTGCAACTTTGTTGAAACGCTTTGGGAAACTGTTTGGCACTTTAATCACACTAAGCCCACCCTATATCTTGCAATTCTACTCCCAGGTATAAACCTGATAGAAATAAGTGTATATGTCCACAAAAAGGAATGTGCAAGAATGAACATAGTCATTTTTTCCATAATGGCCCTAAACTGGAAAAAATCCCAATGTTAACTAGAGAAAGGATATGCACATTGTGCTATATTCACGCAGTGGAATACTATACAACAATAAAGAGGACAAACTCTGATACACACACAGACGAATCTCATAGACATTTTGTTAAGCAAAAGAATCCAGACTCACGGATATATTGCCTCATTATGCTTATGTAATGTTCCACAGCAGTCAAAATTAATCTGTGGTGTTAGATATCAGAATAGTGGTTGGGATTTTTTTCCCCTGGGAAATAGCACAAAAGAACTTTTTGGGGTGAAATAAATATCTGTACTTTGATCTTTATGGGGATTACACAGTCGTATACATCAAGCTGTATACCTATGATTTCGCACTTTATGTGAATTATATTAATATCTCAATTAAAAATAGAAAAAGAAAAAATTGAAAAGCATTATAATATGCTCACATTTTGGTAATTTCTTACTCTGAACAATTAATTTTTTGAAAGTGTTAAAAATAGGTGTGATTTATTTAAGAAAGCACATAGAACTCCATTCAGCAGAAACATATACAAAGAAAAAGACTTGATCCTATTCCAAAATTTTAGCTAATGTACATTTATAAATTTGAGTAAAGTACTACTTTGTGGTATTAAAAACAAACATTTTTCTATCTCTAGGGCAAAAATATATTCTGATAATAACTTCTATTAATATTTTAGTTCTATGTTCATGTTTAGGTCTTTTATCTACCTAGAGACAACATTTGTATATGGTTTTAGGTTAGGATCCAGTTTTATTTTTCTTGTGTAGTGATCACCTTATTCTTTGCTCCTTGAAGTGGTTTTCTCGTTCATAATGCATTAAATTCCATTCATACATGATCTATCCTCAAGTTCCCGATTCTATTTCACTTGCTTTCTTGCTGAGGCTCTGTGGTATGTCTTTATTAGTGAGAAAAAGTTCTCTGTCTCAAAGTTATCTCCTAGTTAAAAGTTAACTTAGATATTCATAGATCTTTATTCACAATGGACATTTGGAATAAACCTATCAAGTTTTTAAAACTTTCAGCAAGAATTTTGATTGGGATTGTATTGAATTGTGTATATAATTTCAACTCCTTATATTTTTCATATTTTATATTTCATTTGGCTCTTTTTATGATTTCTTCCTGGTACATATTAATAATTTGCCCTCTTATACCTTAGAGGTATTATTATTAATATACTTCTTTTAAATTCATTGCTCAATGATCTAATAATTTTCTTTTTGCAAGATGTTTTTTGTATTTGTTATTTTTGAAGTGATTGTGTTCTTCTTGTCTGTTCTTTCGGCCTACGACTTTTAAGCTTCCCTGGGAATATCAGCTGCCGTATCTTGTAATGTGCACGGCGAAAGAGCCACAACATACACTCTAGTTCCTGTCATACTAGATGGTTTAGGGGAGAACAAGGGGTGAACCCACAGAACGCCACTGATCATCACCTCTTTGCTACCACTGCACAAATCAACCCTTGGGCCAGGAAGTCGTCTATAAACTCATCCAGAGAAAGAGCACCCCATCAGCTCTGGAATTTGGGAGGAGGATGCAGAATGTTGGATGCCAAGGGCCAGGGCTGGTTGCCACTTCTGGTTTCCTTGGCTCTCTAGGCCTTTTATGAATCACTGATATTTCCCTGTGAATATGAGGTACCCTATGGTAATGGAATCTGCAACAATCTTCCAGCTAAACCGGACAAACAGCAGCAGAACTTACCCTCCTCTTCATATTCCATGTCTTGATTGATGCGTGGTTTACGTGGTGTATACATTCGTCAAACTCATTGAAGTGTACAATCAAGATCTAGCTGTGCATTCCACTGTATGAAAATTACGCCTAAGAACAACAGGACACCCACTACAATCACCCTTATTTTACTGTTATTGAACAGTGACCTGGAAATGCTGTTAAGATGAGCTGTAAAACTAAATTGAAATTATAAATATTAGAAAGATAAAATGTTATTTTATGTGTTGGCTTTTAACATTTTTCCTTTGGAATCTCCAAAAACTCATTGAAAAAAAAATTAGAACTACTGAGAGTTTAGTAAGGTTGCCAGTTAATCAATAACCCCACGATGATCTATAACTGAGGTCACAGTTCAAATGCTTACAGCATTTTCACATAATGAAAATGGATGAAAGAAAATAAACTGTTAGGAAGGTAATACAAGTTTTTTCTTTATTGAATTTTGGTTTAAACAAGTGATATAAACATCTGTGATAGTGAAGATTATATTTTAAATTTGAAATAGAAAAATACAAATTGATGATAAATTAGAACAATTTTATTTTATAATTTTTTTCTCACCTGGGGGGGCTGATTTGAGCCTGAAAAAAATGACACATTTGTATTAAGATATCAATACCAAGTTTTTTATTTCCATTATAATATGCAGAGCAAAATTCAACCTTGAATTCTTTAACTGGGAACAATATTTTGTTTTATATAGTTTCATATTTCATAATTAAAAACAGCTGCTCAAAAATTTAGGAAATTCCTGACCTAACAGAATCTCTGTACAGTGATTTTTCTATTCAGTGCAATAACACCCCAGATATTTGTAGAATTATAAAATTCTGATGTAATGATGCAAACATGTCCCACAGCATTGTATTGAGCTCAAACACTTTCATCTGTAGCTCTTCATTCAGTCTTTTTTTGATACAGATGAAAAGATCACTGCTGGTTATTTTTTTCAAAATCTGAAGTCAGGACACAGTAGACTATATCAATGGTATGGTTTCGAGGTTAAGAGCAATGTTCACTCTGCAGCCAGGCTGCCTGCATTCTATCCTGGCTCCAACACTCAGGAATTGTGACCTCAGATCAATTTCTCAACCTCTCGAGGCCTCAGTTCATCATCTGTAAAGTGATGACAATAATAGCACCTACATCAGAGGGAGGATTAAATTACTTAATATATGCAAAGCTCTTAGAATGATGCCCTGTGCATAGTAAGCACATTGTGTTAGTTATTAAGGAAAACCTGTTTTTAAATTCAATCTTAAATCCCGCTATTTAAGGAATATAGTTCATGCTAGCATGTTTTCATTTTTGGAAGCTGATTGCAATGTAGAAAAGTGAGCCAGACTCAATTTCATCATGCCTAAGGATGGCAAATCATAACTGGATATGTCTACAGGTTCTCTTATAGAGTATTTTCAAAGTATGTAGGACTATTTGTCAGAGCAAAGGCCAAGTCTTTGATGGAGACTTTGTGAGCTGAGGTGGGGTATTTTCCTTGGATGACCTTACAAATCAATTCATTTTCAATCCACTGGTAAGTCACAACCCTCCATGTAGGACAGCAGATTACTGTAATGTGTATTAAAGTCATCAAGGACAGCAGTGAACCTTCTGCCAAGGGTCAGGCCACTTGAATGTATCCATGTTATGGTGTTACTTACCCCAGATCCATGCCGTATTCCATTTCTACTTCTTTAGCTCAAAGTATATTCTAGCAAATGAAGCAACATGTAAAATAGTCATCAACTTAGATGTAGATTTCCTGACAAGGAGGTTGCTAATGCCCAGCATGGAAGGGAGGCCATCTTTAGGTAGACTTACAATTTTGGCAGATTGCATTAAAATTCTTAAGACATATGTCAACACACAAAAATAAGTATTTTCCTGATTTTGTGTTGTCATGGACACTGTGTCCAAAATTTCTTCTGGTGCATAAAATTTCTCATTGATACCATAAATTAAAATAGCTAATGAGGTGGTATTGCTTTGTATGTGTCTTATCAGCTATGAAAAAAAAAATGCCAGAAGTGTTTTAAAATCTCATGCAACTGGTTTTAAAAATTCTTAGCCATATATTGAATATACTAAGGGGGATTCAGGCAAAATTTAAGCTTCTGTAACAAAGAGGCCCAAAGATACAGTGGCATGAAGAAAAATAAGTTTATTTCATTATCATGTAATAAAGTGAACGGTGTGCAGGGACTAGGTTGGTTAGGCTGCTCTGCTTCATGCAGTCATTTGGAAACCCAAGTTCCATCTTTTTGTTCTACATTTTCTGAGGATGTTTAACTTGTTCACATATTTGAAGTGGTGTTCTGGGAATTCATTTTCAGAAAAGGAAATTGCTGAAGTACCAGGAAATCATTTTTCTTAGCAAGTGATACAGAATTAATATCCATCCCTCTGCTCACATTCCATACATTGACACATTACATAGGTGTCAACTTAATCACATGGCCAGCATTGCCACAAAGGAGGCTGGGAAATGAAGTCTCTAGCATGGTTTCTGCATAGTTTTTGGCAGAAACTATGAAACTCCACCTGACAGAGTAGCAGTTTCCTAGTACACTTGTATTTGTAAATGCTTATTTGTTAGAGACATGCAATTTTTTCTGCATTCAATAGGTACTCTTATATAAATTCATTACCTAGAAAATGTTTTGATACCCAAGCAATTTTTTCTACTTAACATATGACTTCATTTTACTGTAGCACAATAATTTTATTTAAAAATAAATCAAATTTTTTTTTTATTTCAATTTATTAAGACTTAACTCATTTACCTTTTCCGAATATAGGTAGATATTAATATATTCAAACTCTGGTTGGTTATAAAATGACATCTTAACTAAATTTGCATATTACACTTGAAATGACATTCTTCCTTCCAAAAATAATCATTCTCTCCATTTTTAAAGAAGGTTTATTCTTCTTAGTCTTTTATTTTCCCAGATTTTGACAAAGACACAGATATGGGAAATAGTTGGGTTTCACATAACTTTGAAATACAAAAGCTAAAACAATAAGTGACAACTTACATTCAACCTCAGCATCCAGAAAACCAGAGGAACAGCAGGCCGGTGCTTTTTTGGAGATGGTGGGCTCCACCCATGAAGAGCAGCTGCCGCAGAGCCCTGGCTGGGTGTTGCCATGTTTATGGGCCACTGGTTTACATCTTCTGGCCTATAGCTTTCTTATGTGTCAGCAACAACCTATAAGAAACATAAGAAAATGTCACAGTCATCATGATGACAAAAATTATTAACTACTTAGAAATAAACTTCACAGGAGTCAGGCCAATCAGGAAAAAAAATGATAAAACTTTATTGATGGATATAAAAGAAGATTGGAATAAATCCCAATTATACCACCTTTTAATAAGAGGAAACAAAATGTTATGGCTGTTGTGATAATTCCTTTTATATCAACTTGACTAGACCATAGTACCTAGTTTTTGGTCCAACACCAGTCTAGATGTTGCTGTGAAGACATTTTTTACATGTGATTAACATTTAAATTAACAGATTTTGAATAAAGCAGATGACTCTTCAGAATGTGGGTGAGGCTCATTCAATTAGTTGAAGACCTTAAGAGAAAAGTTAGAGGCCACCCAAGGAACAAGGGATTCTGTTCCAGATGGCCTTCAGACTTGAGGCTGCAACATCAAGTCTTCCCTGGGTCTCCAGCCTGTCGGCCTGCCCTACAGACACCGAACTCTCCAGCCCTACAACCTGGAGAGCCGATTGCTTAAAACAAATCTCTCTCTCCATAGACCTATACAGCCTATGGGTCCCATCTCTCTGGAGGTCCCTTACTAATACAGCTATGTCTATTCTCTTCTTGTTATTCCAAACATTTAAGATAAATACAATGAAATAGATGCTCACCAGGATGAAAACTGATGATTATTAGGAGGAGAAGGAAGAGGAGTTGAAGACTTTTATGTGTGTGGAAGGACCCAATGCCCACATGACTCTAAAGTTGACCTGGAAAAATAAATAAATGTAAATGTCAAAAGTAAATATCAGAGAATAAAAGCAGGGAGAGGAAAACTTGCTGTATCAAGACCATAACACAAACTTATAAAGCCATAGGAATTAAAAACAGTGTGATGCTAGAATATCAAATCAAAGAAATGAATTGAATTTGAATCAAAATATATTTAATATATGATAAATGTAGAGTTTCAAATAAGTGAAGAAAGGATATATTTAATGAAATAAGGTGTTGAGACAACTGATAAAGCATTTTGGAAAATATGAATTAGATTTCTTAATTTAGCTTATAAACCACATGGATTCCAGACAAATTAAAAATGTAAATGTAAAAATTAATATATAAAGTATAAAAGAAAATACAAATAAATATAAATATAATCTTGGGGTAGAGAAGACTTTTGAAAGTATCACACTAAGGTAGGAATTATAAAACTATTGATATATTTTAGCATATTAACATTGAAAAATGGAATATATTTGCAAATTATAGGAGAGGAAATTATCTAGAAATAAATAAGCCAAGCACAATTATGCAAATAGGAAAATAAAAGAAAGACAAGAAGAAATAATTTATGAAGAAGAAACAAATGGCCTGTATGTGTTTAAAAACATTTGACTCCATTAATTGTAAAAAATTGCAAATAAAAGAGCATTGAAATTGAACAAAATAGTTATTTTTTTTACCTAAAACTTTGGAAAAATGATTCCCACATAATGGCAAAGTACATAGCCATTTAAATTATGTTTGAGGAGAATATTTAATGATACAGAGAATCATTTACTATATTATCTGCTATTATGAAAAAATGTAAATTTCAAAAAACAAAACAGTAAATATGGTATGAATTCAAATTGCATTTAAATTATAAATATATCCTGCAAATGACCAGGCTTCATCAACATGTGACTAAAAACGAAGGCAACATTTCCTTTTCATGCCCAAATAACAATTTAGCAATGGTTCAAATCCCCATGATGACTTTGGCTACAGAAATTTCAGCCCTTTCTGAGGCTCCTGCCCTGGGTGTTTGGAGGTATTGTGGTGGTCGGTCTCAGCAGCTCAGCCAGCAGTCTGGGTTCACATGCTGTTCTTGTCATTCCAGGGACACAGCTTGCTCTCGTACAGGTCACCTCTTGCTGCAGTCCCAGGACCCCTAGCCTCATGTTTCCTGCTCACTACTATGTTTCCATTTGGGTCATAGACCCTTTGCACCATTGCCTACATTGATAGACCGGCTCAGACTAGGATTTTCTATAGGACATTAATTAAACTCTGTGAATAAATAAAGGTAACATCTGCTAGGTATAGACTTGCAAACAGCCTACCTACCAAGGCTTGGTTTGGGTGACCCTTAAAGAACATTCCCTCAGACCATACTCTGGCCAACCTCCACTTGGTGGCCCCACCCTTGTGCTGAGCACTGGCAGAGTGTTGGGGTTCTCCTTGCCTCAGATCCTGGGCCTAATCTCTAGGAAGTTCCTAGAGGAAGACCCCTCCCTTCCCTTATTCCATTCTATGATTCATATTTAAGAATTTTTCAAAATTTATTATGTTTTTATTGAGATAGAATTCACATATTATAAAATTCACTCTCTTAAGCTGTACAATTCAGCATTATTTGAATAGATTTACAGAGTTGTGCAACCATCACCACCACCTAATTCCAGAACATTTTCTCTATGATTTACTTTTTGATCCTCATTTCCTATCCTTGGGAGTTGAGTTTGAGAGGGTCCAATGGTGCGTGCTTTTATTTGCTACCTAAGTTCTCAGTTATTTGATACAAAAATATCAGCTGATTGCAGCCAAAACCTCATCTCTTTTTAAATGATAGTAGACGGTGAAGAATGTGGCTTCTATCTGCAGCCAAGTGAGTTTCCAGGACTGAGTTCAGCACTGGAATCACCTCTTCAGCTGTGCTGGCCCTGGACCAGTGTTGCTTTTGTAGGAGCAGAGAGGTAGGCAGAGCAGGGGCACTGACAGGTCCTCTGAGGGAGGAAACGTCTTCATTGGGGGGTGGAGGTGGAGCACAGCTTGCCCTTGTCACCCTCCTCCACATCTGGACTTCTTTCTTCCCAGGGTGATTCATGGAGGGACAGTCCTTTTCTTTCAGGGGACACCCAACCCTTGCTGCAGGTAGAATTTTGCCCTAAGCCTTTGGGCAGATGAGCAAGCCTATCCTCAGGGGTATTCCATGATCAGGGACACCAGTGTAAGTGAGGATGCTATTCCTGATCAATTCTTTCCTGTCACCTCTGGCACAAAGTGAAATGCACACACCTTCATGTCCTCCCTCTGCCGTCAGGGTCTCAGCTCCCGAGCTCCACAAACAACTGCTTAGTGTCACAAATCTAAGTGCTGCAGTTGCGAGAGACAGCTCTGGAAGGCTATTTTTATAAGCAGAAACATGTTTTAGTTTATGTCACAGAACAGCTTCTCCTATTACCATCTCTCTTCCTGAAGAGGATCTTGGCTTCATAGCAGTGTGATTCAAGGTCCTATTCAAATTATACACACACACACACACACACACACACACAGAGAGAGAGAGAGAGAGAGAGAGAGAGAGAGAGAGAGAGATAGTTAAAGCTGCAGCTAAATGCACTGCAGTTACCTGTGCCATCTCATACACCAGAGCTAAAGGCTCCTTGAGGGCCAGAGGCACCTCTTACCTGTGTCTGAATTCCCAGAGGTGAGTGGTTATCTAAGAGTAGTCATTAGGTCATGGGTGAGTCATTTTGCCTAATGATGCTGTGATAGAGATTGCCATCCATTTGGAGTAGTTTAAAGGGCACAAAAAGTGTTCAGTCATCACACAGCTGACCTCTGCAATGCACAGAACAGGCACCAGGAGATGCTCAGTGGCCCCTGACATCCCCCTCAGACTTACTTCCCCTCTGCTGCGGGATGTCGGGGACCACTGAGCATCTCCTGTGCATGTTCTGCACATCGCGATGGATTTCAGAGAACCAGCAAATGTGATTCTGTGATGATCGTCCAGCCCTTCACATCTTCCTGAGGGTGGGATTTGAAGATGGGGAAAGGAGAGGGAGTAGAGGTGAGTTTGGAGTATGTGGTGCCTCGAGGAAGTCCACTCTCAGGTTTGGTAGGGAGCCACGTGGTCCCCAGCAGCTCTTGGCCTCTGTGAGCAAGCCCCAAACTCAGGATGGCTGTGCAGTGAGGGTGTGGCTGAACCTCAGTGCCCAGCCCTGGTCTGTAGCTGCACTGTGTCCCTAGGATGTCACTTCCCTCATTGCTGCTGCCCCTACCACAAGGCCTTAAGAGGTGGGTCACTGCCCCATCACACTGTGGCTTAAGTCCTTGTTCAGACCCAAGAGGGGGAAACCCAGAGAATGACCCGTGCCTGGAGCTCCTCTTCACTGGCCAGAATCCTTCCTCCCAAGCTGCAGCGTCCTCTCTAGAGACCCCTGTCCCCCCGATGACTGGCAGCCTGGGGATGCCTGCCTGGTCCAGAGGACACCTCCACTTTTTGCTCACAGCAACCTTTTCCAGGACAGCCTCACCAGAACACAGGGCAGGAAGTACAGCTTCTGCTCAAGACAGCATGCACACGGAGGAGGGCAGGGCAAGGGTAAAGCAGCCCTTTTGGAAGAAGAAGGGGAAGCTCCAAGTTGGATGGAGCAAGAAATGAAAGCCATGTGACAAGGCTACAGAATCACCCATGCTCTGTCAGTGGTGGGGAGGAAGTGCAGTGGCCTCACTCCCCAGAATCCTTCTTACTGCCCTCCCACCAGTGCAGTCTGGCCCCCTGGGTCCCAAACTTGTCTTCATATTAGATTTCTTGTGAGCTTAAAAAATTCCAGAGTCCAGGCCACACCCAGAGCTGATGAAATCACAGTCCCTGGGGCTGGGATGCAGGCATCAGGAGACTTGGAAGCTACCCAGGTGACTCCAATGTGTGGACAAGTTGAGAACCTCAAGTCTAGACTGGTGGTTCTCAAAGTTCAGCATCGTCAGAATCCCCTGAAGGGCTGCGCTGGCTGCGGGGCCCTCTCCCAGAGTTTCTGATTCAGGAGGTCTGGGTGGGACCCGAGATTCTGCATTTCCAACAAGTTCTCAGGTAACCCCAATGCTGCTGGTTCAGGGACCACTTTTTGAGAACTACTGGTCCCGAAATATAAAAACTTAGCTTTAGTCAATATACCTCTGAGAGTTCATTGATCCACTAGAAGGAAACTGTTCACTCTTTGAGATTTTTCTCTTCGATGGAAGATGGAATTTTGTGGGTTGAGGAAATGATCTTGTGTATCCCAGAGGCTGCTGCCCTGCACCCATCCAGAATGGTTTGCTGATGTCCCAGGCTCATGTCTACGGGTGTTGAACTTGAGTTCATTCCTCCTGGGTTCACTCAGAGTCTGGTGGCTGGGCCTGCAGACTTGGTTTCATTTGAGCTCTCACAGGTCCTGTACATCTTACTGGACTCTGGCCCTGCCTTTGCTGTGGCATCACTGTGTTCCCACCAGCACAGACCCCATGGCTCACAAACCAGTGAGCCTGCCATGCAGGAATGAGGTGTGAGGGACTCCAAGTCAGACCCTCTCTCTGCCTGTCCACCTTCCCTGCCTCTCAGCTCTGCCCAGCACCTGCACGGCACACTCCTCACAGCGCAGACGGGGCGGAGGACAGGGCTCCTTGCCTCAACGTTCCTCTGGGTTTGGATCCCCGCAGTGGGGGAATGAGAGCACCCGCTGACTGTAAAGAACCTGGACCCCAAAGAATCTCCTGCAGGGACTCCAGGGCTCCCAGATGGGGGTCCGCTGCAGCCGGGGCTGGGGCTGGGTGGGATGTTATCTCAAGGGCGACCTCTGCTATCACTCACAACAATTGCGTTAGGGATCTAC
The DNA here is from genome assembly GCA_963574885.1 of Lepilemur ruficaudatus. Classification (NCBI taxonomy): domain Eukaryota; kingdom Metazoa; phylum Chordata; class Mammalia; order Primates; family Lepilemuridae; genus Lepilemur; species Lepilemur ruficaudatus. The sequence goes on from CAUYRT010084780.1 coordinate 55,992, forward strand.
TCTCTTTCCTAGTTTGACTCTTTCATTAGATCTTGCTCTACTTCTGTCCTGAAGGTTCTATGGCACATTCTTGTTTCCTTTTTTACAAAGTGCCTCTTGGAATCAACGTCTTCTTGCCCATCAGACTGGTAGGCGGTCTGGGGGTGTGTGTGCATCTGCAACACCCGGACGCTTACTGAGTATCTCGTTGTTGAGCCATCCCCCAGAACTACTAAATCGGACACTCTAGGGATAGGAGAGTGAGATAGGAGGGATAAGTGAGAGGGATAAGTGAGAATCTGCACTTTAACAGGCACCCTGGATAAATCTTAAGTACACCAAGTTCGAGGCTGTCCCGTACCAGGCTATTAGCTTCTAGGGACAGCTGCGTGTTGTTGACAAGAGTCTCCTCACCATCTGCCATGGAGCCCACACAGAGGGTTAGATTCTAGAGCAAGGGGGTAAGGAAACAATCAAAGGTACAGGGGCATGATGCCTGCAGATCCCTAGGAAGGCCTGTGTTGTGTGTGCGCGTGCGTGTGTGTGCATATGTGTGCTCTCAATACTGCCTGAATGTTCTTCGGCTTTGGAACAAACAGACCCTTGCTTTGCTTGAACAGTGGCCACCAGAATCTATAGTCATGCTTCAATCGGTCGCTTGCCCCCGGAGAGCTCCACAGGGTCTGAGGCCCACTAGAGGGAATAGTGTCCTTCCCTTCCAGATTTTCCAGTTCTCTCTGGGGCATTTGCTGGTGCAGTGAACAGCCGGGACGATGCTGTGTGAACGGTTCTCTCAGTCTGGAGAGTTGCATTCCCACATGTTAAAAGCACGAGTTACTATATCCACTGTAAACACAAATGCATGTTTGTTGAATGAATGAATGTCCAACCTAGACGGCAGTTCATGGTCTGCAATGAAGCTCTTACAATAAATAATAATCGCTGTCATGAGTGTACCACTTTTCATGGCCAGGCCCCGTTCCCAGCACTTTCCATGTGTTACTCATTTAAACCTCTGACTAAAAAACTTTCCCATTCTTCAGAAGCACAGACACAAAGAGATAAAGTGACTCACCCCAGTTCACAGAGCCAGGGGGCAGGCAGGGTCTGAACACAGGCAGTGAGTTCCAGAGCCTGAGTGTTCAGCTACCATTTCCCTGCCTCTCTGAGCACGCATTTCGGAAGACTCGAGGGTGGGCTTCTCAAAGTCTTCCTCAGCTCAGGCCTTCTGTCGTGAGCAAACATTGCTGTCCTCTTGAATCCAGCCAAACAGGAAGACCAGGTACAAACATTTCTGGAGTCAGAAGCCACCTTACAGGCCAAGGTATGTTTTCTCAAGCACGGTTTGTGCCTATGAGGAACTGGTAGTTGGATAGATTGAGATAACTCTCTTTTTATTTGAAACCCATGGGGAAAAAAAGCCATAACTAATATTTAGTTTGCTTCCTCCTGTACTTTATATTAAGTTGAACTCAGAAGGGATTTTGATGTTACAAGTCCTTGTAAATTTTATTGCTAAGTAAACACCCAAATTGCAAGCTTTACTCTGTAGTGAGAGTTGGTGTGAACATGGGAAGACTCAGTGAAATTATTATAATACCTAACTATTTGTATCTCAACATTATAAAAATTCTACTTAAATAAAGTAGTATAACCAGCATAATATTAAATTATGTCATATAATAGTGATTCTGTGACACACACACACAATTTGGGGGCATTCCACTGATAATGATGGATAGTTTTTACAATTTGTACCTTTTCTAACAAAACTAGAGAGTCTGTTTTGCTTGTTAAAATGCACAGTGATTTACAATAGTCAAAACTACATTTGGCAGCAAGTTATGTTGAAGACAAGATAGGTAGGAAATATTTTCTTGATTAGATAATGGTTGGTTGAAATTCCTTCCAGCTTTTGTGCAACAAAATTTAGCAATTGAAAGCATATCAGATGATGCATCAATTTTCCATAAACAGAAGACTGTGCAACCTACTTTATTGAAAAACCCTTATGCGGAGCTAGATTTAATCTCTCAATTTGAGAAGCAGTGCCATGAAATAAGATGTTTGCATGCAAAATCTCCAGATTTCCAATGGAAATATAAAACAAAGAAGCGCTCCATTCCCTTGGGGTTGGCACCTATCTTGGATTTGTTTTTTCTCTGATGTTCTTGCATGGTTTTATCAGTGGCTTCAGGGAAGTGAAACAGCAGTTTGCTTCCTTAAGAACAAAGGCTTGGAGAATTAAAAAAAAAAGAAAGATATTAAAAGTACTTTCTCTACTGTTCTTTTTATTTGTTATGGATTTCCTAAGGAATAATCATTGTTTCAAATAATTTATCATATAATGATTTTAATATTTAATCTGTCAATTTAAATGACTTAAATATGACATGAATTTATGCTTTGCTTTCTGTTTTTTTCCCTAAATCACACATGAAAATATTTATTGAAGTAGGTAAGTTTTACCTACATAAAACAAAAAAATATGGACTTACAAAACATATAGAGCAAGCTATACATTTCCCATAAGCGTAGCTGTTTACTCCCCCACCCCCAGCAAACTGCAACTTTGTTAGCATTTTTAAATTTAGTTGATAATAGTGTATTTAGCACATGGTATATGCTTGGTAAATGAATAAATGACAAATATGATATGGTACCGTAGTCAAGATCCAGCAATGTAGTTGTGCACGACTGGTATATACCATGAACATGATGCCCAGGGAGAAGACATGTCCCTTCCAGCACGTGGCTGATATGGCAACCACATTAGTTTCTACTTTTAGCTTTTACAGGAAGACAGTCATTTACATTCTATAATGCAGCTATTTACTGATTTCTGTTTTTTATTGCCAAATCTTCAATAATTTTACCTCCTTATTTAAATCACTGCCACAAAAATATCAAGATTATTTCACAGTCTGTTCTCACAAAGACATTTCTCTCCACATATTGATTAACAGACAATTGTAGGTAGAGTTAGCATAATTTGTTACCAAGGCAGTTTAGCCAAACAACAAGTTAATTATCTGAAGCCATACAGTTATGAAGTGTTTTTTCTAAATACTGTTTCCTATGTAACGGGACCAGTCATTCTTGAAGAAATCACCAGTTCCAGATCTGACTCCTGCATCTAGAAGTGAACAAGATAAGCCTTGATCCTTCAGATTGCGTCGATAGGACACAAGGCATTTGAGGAGGTTTCCCTAGCTAAATGTGGGACAATTTCAGCATCAAACCTAATAATAATTGTAATGTCTTAAAACATTTTACGTGTGTAAAAACATGAGATTTCAAATGATGCTAACAAAATTGGTCACCTTTGGAAGTTTCTAAGGCACCAAATCATTATGCTGAATAACAAGTAGATAAAGGTATGTAGAATTAATACTTATACTTTTTTGAGGGGCAGATGTACATATTATATTTCAGACTGGCATTTGTAGAAGAATTCCAGCTAATAGATATCAGAAGGGATGGTAGAATTAGGTAATCATTTTGGAGCCCTTAGGAGAAGAAACTGGATTTAGGCACCTATGAAAATTGATGGGCAACTCTCTAATGGCTGGGCCAAGCTGACCAAACTGGTATCTATTGATTCAATCCTAACATCTAGCATCACCTAGAAAAGAACACCTACGATGTGTTTTTGACAAAAAAAAAAAAAAAAATTGAACCAGCATCTAATAAATCTCTTCATCTGATGATCAGTTTAGAAGAAATATGGAGGTGTCAAGGAATACGCAAAATGACATAACAAGGAAGCAGCCAACTAAGTATAGGATGCAGGAAATGCAACAGGGAGAATATTCTAGTTATTTAACAAAATAGGTGGCATTAAAGAAGATGGGGGAGTTAGAAACTAATAGAAACCTTAGAGATATATCAACCACATGCAATACATGGAACTTGTTTGGATCCTGATTTAAATAAACCAACTGTCTGGTGTTGTGTTTGAGATGATTGTGAGGATGTAAATCCAAACTGAGTTTCACATGATATTGAGGAATTGTTCATTTTGCTAAGTGACATGGTTGTACTGTGGTGACCTTAAAAATAGTATGAAGACTTATTGGATTGGAGAATGATATGAAGTATTTATGGGTGAAATGATATAAAATATGGGATTGCCTTAAAATATTCTAGTCATCCTCCCAAAAAAGTAACTGGGTGAAAAATAAAACAAGATTGTCAAAATGTTGGTAATTATCAAAAAATCCCAAAACAACAAATG